>JASDQU010245295.1:154818-170463 GCA_032191745.1 Picea mariana | reverse complement strand
TCCATGATGATGAAGGATTTATGCATGTATCCTCCCAGAAAAAACCAACCCAATCCCCCTCCACCCAAGAAGAACTTTGCCACTAAAAACTCCCTCACCACCCTCCCACCCGATGATGAAGGAAATCCGATCCAAACAAACAGAGACCAATTTCAAAGAAACAATCCAAATGTAGAACTCTCAGGGAAGGATAAAACAAAGCACAGGAAAACGATGGATCCAACACACAATGACCACCCAATAGGTGACATTGACATGCAAGAGTAACCGCTTGAATAGTTAGACTCAGATGATGGTGAGGATATGGATTTGGGAGATCTGGACCTCAACTCCATTGTCGCGGCCTACAAACAACATGATCCTAACTCCCTTCCGGAAAAGAAATTTCATCTCCTCAAAGATGTGCTGGTCTGAAATCTCTTCCTCAATGATACAAAGGAAAAAGGTATGAACCCAAACCCGACGCTTGGTATCAATCCCTCCCCCTCTTCTACTTTCAAAAACACCAAATAGGAAAACAAGAGAGGAGGGAGATATAATAAGCAGCTTGTTGGCACAGGGGTAGACCCAGGGTTCATCTCTAATAGCGCACCAACAAGCCCTAACTACTATCCCTTTCGAAAACACTTGCGAAGCAGATGCAGTCTCACCCGAAGTAGCTATAGGGGGTTGCAGGACACAAGTGTCTAAAATGAGAGGAAATACCAAGTGGATCAAATACAAGAACAACACAGCATCTAGATATCATTTACCATCTTAGGTCTACTTCACACAGTTATCTATCAGATATAACATAATAATGCAATAACAATATATCATAGAGCAAAAGAACACAACATCAATCACACACAACAACAAGATGTATGTGGTTCACCCTCTCCCTAGGGCTACGTCCACAGAACTGTTCTTTATAATATATTAGGTGAAAGATTATAGTTCTATTTGTGCTCTTAGCTTGCAGATATCTCTCCTTATCTCTTTTCTCTATCTCCCTTCCATGCGCACCCAACTGCAGGGTTGATCTTCGCACCCAGATGAAGATCTTACAGCACAGACTTCTCTCTCCACACAATAATCCTCTCTCAGTAATAAAAACAATCAATCATCATCACATAATCGAACCCATATCACATCCTCTTGACCTTTATTTATACATTACAACATATCATCGATAGCCTTAGGCCGAAGCCTAGGTGTCAAAAACCTAGATACCTAAAACCTAGGTGTCTAAAACCCTAGGTCAACTTGACCCACTTTTCAGGGCTTCGCCAGCCTATCTTTCCTTCTTTCCCACGAGGTGCTCCAAAGCATCTACCGGTGGCTTTTTGCGCTTCCTTAGTTGTCCACGATCAATCTTCCTTGTTGATATTTCTTCCTCGATCTCATCGTCCAACAACTTGCTTTCTCTTACTTTGCTCCATTTTTTCTTCTCTTTTGCTCACTTCAACCCAATATCAGTCACTGTGTCATCCACGCAGTTTTCATTTCATCTTTTCTTCCTTAATCTTCCCTTATTTCCAGAACCAAGGGCCAACAGGCCCCCAACACTCACCTGTGACTCGTCCCAAGGAACTTTGATCTGAACCTTCTACTTTTCTTCAACTGAAGATTGTGCAGCGCAGTCTGTATTTTTTTCTCTGTTCCTCCCCACTATGTGCAAGCTATTTTTTCTGTGTCTGGTAGCCAGTTTCAACTACACCTAGTACCTAGACCCTTCTCCTTCTATTTTTACCAAGAGTTGTGAGGCAACTGGTTGTCATAGTACAATTTCAACCGACTACCATTCACCAATCCTTCCTTCCATTATCCATTCAAAATATTCAACTGCGCAACTCCTCCTTCCATGACATAGGCAACCTCATACGGCCCCATCCAATGTGTTTTGAACTTCCCTGGATGCTTCATGAACTTGCTATCATATACCAATACTAGATCTCCTTTCTTAAATGCTTTCTTCTTGATATGCCTATCATGGTAGGCCTTTTCTCATTCCTTCTGGACTTGCTGATGGAATCCTACAATAAATCAGTCTTCCTCTAGTTCAACCAACTACACGAGCCTCTCTTGGACAGTGCCAGTGCCATCCATATCCGTAAAGGATATGATTCTTAAGCTAGGGACCAAGTATTCCATCGGGACAACTGCTTCTAGACCATAAACCAACTTGAAAGGGGTATGCATTGTCAGCTTCTTACAAGTGCTTCGATAGGCCCATAATACTATTGGTACTCTCAAATCCCAGTCATATCTATTTACACTACAAATCTTCGTCGACGCTGTCTCCAAGATCTTGTTGAAAGCTTCGACCATCCTATTCGCTTGTGGGTGGTAAGGAGGGTTCTTCTGATGGTGAACTTCAAATTCCTGAATCAAGGCTTTAATAGTCTTATTAATAAAATGTTTACCTTGATCACTCATGAGGATATTTGGGCATCCAAACTTGGTTATGATATCATCAAATATGAAATGCCTAGTTGTAGTTTCACTACAGTCCTTAACTTCTCTTTCTTCTGCCCATCTGGTCAAATAATATGTCGCATGATGATGTATTTGGCTCCTGTGCGCTTCCCTGGTGGGTTTATAGGTCCCATGAAGTCAATGGCCCATTTCTCAAATGCTTGTAAGTTTAGCTAGGGTGCTAGTGGCATGTCATCTCTTCTGGATGGTTTCCCAACTCTTTGGAATACATCGCAGGCTCTGTAGTATTCATTAGCCTCTCTGTGTAAAGTAGGCCACCAGAGGCCAGCTCTAAGAACCTTCTGTGTTGTTTCTTTTCTTGCGTAGTGTCCTCATGCGATGCCTTCATAAGCTTTTGCTAAAATCAGTGTTCTCTATGCTTCCATGACACATATCCTCGGGATCTCATCAGGTCCCATCTTGTATAGTTGTCCAGCTATAAGTGAAAAATATGCAACCTGCACTACCAGTTGTTTCTTCTGGGTGATTGTGTATTCACTAGGTGTCATTCCTATTGTTAGGAACTAGACTATCTCGACGAAGTGATCATCAAAATTTCTAATGGCCAGCAAATGTGCATCCAGTAGTGTATCCTCCAAGCTAGTAGGTTCCTCTCCATGTTCCAACCTCGACAAGTGGTCAGGTCCTTTGTTCATTCTCCCTGGCTTAACCACGATCTCAAAATCATATTCCTGAAATAGCAGAATCCATCTGCATATTATCCCCCCCAATACTGGCTTATTGACTATTTATTTCAACGCGAAGTGATCAATGAAAATTTTAAGGTGTTCTCTGAACAAGTAGTGGTGAAACTTCTACAATGCACACACCATGGCTAAGACTTCTCTCTCAGTGGTGGTGTAATTTATCGCAGTTGTTGATAGCTTCCTGCTAGCAAAGGATAACGGATGGTCAATATCTCTTGCTCTTGTTTGTGCTAACATTTCTCCTAATGCAATAGAAGATGCATCAACATGCACATGAAATTCCTTGCTCCAATCTGTGAAAACCAGAATAGGAGCAGTAACCATTTTCTATTTCAGTGTGTCGAAGCTCTGCTGACATTCTTTCATCCATTGAAACTGACAATCTTTCTTCAAAAGCTTCTCCATGGGTGTTGTGATCTACGCATATCCTTTAATGAACTTCTTGTAGTATCCAATATGTCCTAGTGCAGTGCACAACTGTTTGACTGAAGTAGGCGGGGGTAAATCAACTATAATGGCAATCTTATATGGATCTACTAACAATCCTTGCTTACACACAATATGGCCTAGTAGCACTCCAAAGGGTGCAAAGAAGATGCACTTCTTTAGGTTCAGGGAAATATGACATTGCCTGCACTTATCCAACATTAGTCTTAAACATTCAATATGATTTTGCAATAAGCTAAAAATAGTGCAATCATCAAAATATGCCTCCAGAAATTTATGTAAAAACTCCTTGAATGCTTTGACCACCACCCTAGAAAATATGATTGGTGCATTCTTCAATACAAACGACATCACTATATACTAGTAGGATCCCCATTCTATGGAAAATGTGGTCTTATGTCGATCTTCTTTGGCAATCCTAATCTGGTGGTATCCTGAAAAGTCGTCTATAAAAGAATATACCTCCTGTCCTCCTACCTTATCTAACACTTTGTTAGTAAATGGTGTAGGAAATGGGTCATGTAAACAAGCATCATTCAGCTTCATGAGGTCTATGCAGATCCTGATTTCTCTGGTCTTCTTATCATGTACTACCATAGGGTTAATTCATTCTAACACTTCAACAGGTTCTATGATTCCTGCTTCCAGCATTCTATCTAGTTCAATCTTCACTTTCTCCTTATATTTGGGGTTCAATCTGTAAGGTCTTTGTTTAGCTAGCCTTGCATATGGTTTCAAGGGGATATTCATCTCTCCCATGGGCCCTTTAATTTCTTTCATATCAGTGAAATTGGTTGGAAACAAGTCCTGATACTCATGCAGTAACTTTGTGATCTTATCAATAGTGGCATCATCCCACTAATCTCCAATATTAGCAAGTTTAGGTGCTTTCTCTCTTCCAATATTAGCTTTCTTTATTTTGATTGTTTGTCTAATGAAAGGTAGTTCGACTCCAGGGATGATTTTAGGGGCTAAATTTCGTTCATGGGCTAATTTTCCATGGTTTTTCCAAAAATGAGATTCGCTATTTAAAAAATGATTCGCCCAAATTCTATAGGATAAAATTATTTTACCTTAAAAATCGCCAAAATTTTATAAAAACTATATAAAATCCTTAGAAATTTGAATATTTTTACAAAAATATCACCAATCATTTATAGTTGGCATATGAAGGATTAGTAAGATTCGCCAAGGTTTCTACATTTTAAAATAAATTTCCATCCTTAAAATCATCCATGTTCGACTCCTGGTCCTTCTATGTTTCATTGTCCTTCCATTTCTGTGATGTTCACCTTCCTAGGATCATTGTCATCATCGGCATTGATATTGTAACATCCTTGCAATTTCTGAAGAGGTGCAATCCATTCATCCTCTTGTTGCTCCACAGGGAGGCTAGGTGCCACCTCAAATACATTTTTTCTTACACCCTATAAAGCGTGATCTGCCATAGGGTACTGACATTCAAAAAAGAATGTAGCTACAAATTTATGTGTCATACCTTGCCAATCTAAAGTGGTGAGGCACAATTCCTCTTCAATGTACTAGTTGATAGGTGTTGTGTCTAGAGTATTTATGAATTTATGCACCCACAGCTCTTGAGGAATGTAGCTCCAAGCCTCCTCACAGCTTCACACATGGTCTTTCGGGCAGCTTTGACCTGTGTACCTAATTTCGCATCCTTCAACTTGTTCGGAAAATCGCGTTGTCATCAAAGTGAGACATTGTGTCTAGTTCACGATGTTCTTTTTATGTGTTCCCCACCATCTTGTTGGAGTAGCTTTCAAAGCCTCATCTAGTGCCAATAGTCTCTGTTGTACTGGTACAGTTTCTTCAAATTCCAATAAGAAAGTTTCTAAGTGATTTAAACCATCAAACGTGGGTAAATTACTTACCGTTGTACCGATCCAGGGAACTTCTCTAGTCAATCTAGCACATCTACATGCAGAAACTTCATACATATTGTTTTTCCAACTCTCTAGTGCTTCTTATGAGCATGCGTTGTCACTTCACCAGCTTAAATTCCCATCTGTTGTAGGATTAATGTATTCCTACTGTCTTGCGGTCAATTTGTATATATTCTCTAGCTCAAATTTGTGGTCCTCTTCTCTGATGGGCTATGTGTATCTAGGACCTTCATCAGGATCCATAGGTGTGATGAACCTAAGGCCATCTCCTTCAAACGTCATTCTTCTTTTCTTCAAGTCAACAACAGTAGAATTTTTGAAAGCCCAATCAATTCTTAACAATGCGGGGTAAAGATAGCTATCATCGACTATCTCAATCACCTCGAAGTCCAAAAATGTTCTAACCCCATCGATGTCCACAGGGACATGTTCCAGTCTTTCGAAGGGGTTCATAGCCTGTTGATTGGCCATCCTAAGCCTGATGGGGGAATAGATCAACTTAGGTTTTCCCATCAGTTCCCAAGTCTACTTCGTCATAAAATTGACCTCTGATCCTAAGTCGAGGACCACATAATCTGTATCATATTCTCCAATTTGAGCATTAAGGTGTAGTTCCTTATTTGTCCTTCTCTTTTTGGATAGTTGATGTACTGCTTTATTCAGTAGAGGATCTACCTTTCCTAGCTCATATTGTCTCATCAATTTTTTGAGATCCTATACATCGCTCTCATCCTTTGTCAAATTAATATAAGTGCATAAAAATTCCATGAGTCTGCTTACCTCTTTTCCTTCTCCAGGCGAAGCGGACTAATCAAAGGCCAGGGGCATTCCACATTCTCTTACTTCTGGTTGTGCCTTTGATGAAGAAGTCTGATCTCTTCTAAAATATTTTCTTACCTCTTCAAATTTTTGCTTCTCTTTCTTTGGATCAAACTCTTGTGTCTTCTCCACATCTTTTCTGACTCCTGATTGTTCTGTCATATTTGATGGAGTCACCCTATCTTCACTTGTAGTAGTGCCTCCTCTAGTGATAACAACGACTCTGGATATGCTCTGCGAGGTTCTTCTGTGATTAGTTGTACTTGTTGGTTTCCTCCTCATCTTTCCTGAAGTTTGGTTAACAACGTCGAACAATATTCTATGACATGTTCAAATGAATTACAGTAACTGCAAGTGGTACAAGGGTTTTGACAATCCATTTCCAAATGACCTGGTTGTGCGTAGTTATAAAAAATGATCTGACCTATACCTCGAACCATACCTCCTTCTCGTCCTCTTCCTCTAAATCCACCACGAGGGTTGAATTTTCCTCTTCCAAGGGAATTATACTGCGTAGTGTTCCCTTCTTGTTGTACTTCACCTTGAATTTTGTATATATCCCTTGACCTTTCATGCACAAGGTCATAGGCCCTACAATCCCTATCATCATGCCCTACCGACTTATAGAATGTTCAATACATATTTGTGGGTGTCTAAGCATATTTTTGCATGTAATAGCATTCGTCAGGGCGATGTTTTTTTCTACATACCTCGCACCAAGGTAGGGTAACTTGCTTCAAAGGGATCAGAGCTCCAGATGCCAAGTACTCGTGAAATAGAGGACAGTTCTCCTTTTCATGGCCTTATGATTTGCATCTAATGCACTATATATATTCTCTTTTATCTTTTCCCTTGTCTTTCTTCATATCTTCAACCTGCAGAGACAAGATAGTTAACTGACTTAAAATTTGACTCATACATGAGCTGGATTCTCCCATAGGGGCTGATTCTAGCTTCATGGAAATATCCAGTGCCTCAGCCTACGAAGAAATATTATGTTGCATCAGAGGGACTCTGATGTGTGTTAAAAGGGCAACAATGAACCATTCATTGTTCTGCTAGTCTGGGATCTGAAAAGTCAGCCGACCCGTTAAGGTTTTAAACCTCTAATCAAACTCCCAAACATGTTCAACTATTCTCTGCTTGATTTCTTTTAAGTCTATAATGCATTGTGACTCTGACTTGGGTTTCTTGAATTCTACAACCAACACATTCTTGATCTCATTCAATGGTTTAGGTTGTGCAATTCCTTGGACAAGTTTCATGTACCAGCTCAATGCATGGTCTCTCAAGGTAGTACTAAACTGAGCTCATTTAACAACTTCGTCGGTGACATTCTTAACACTCCATACAGCTTCACATAGAAACCAGTGTTGATCAAGATCTTCAGATCCATCCCCTCTAAAGGTGGGTAACCTCATCTCATCTTCCATAGATCTTCCTAAGTTTCCTGACTCAGGATGCGCTGAACCACTTTTACCACTTGTACCAGTGCTCTGAGTGCTCTGATAACTCAGGTTTCTTTGGTTACTTAATGTTGTTGAAACAATAGGGGGTGTAATAGAACTTACTTCAACAGTCTGCGCATTCCTTGAAGTTTCTGACTCTTCTCGGTGAGGTTCTTCAGTCTTCTCTTGTTCTGTCCTAGTGGACTCTGAATGTTCCTTGTTCAACAACTCTTCTTATTCTCCACTGTAGAACCATTCTTCTTGTGTTGATTTGTGACTCTGCTCAAACAAGTTCACCAGAGGAACTTCTCTGAAGGCCCTCCCACTGCGTGTGTGTCTGATCTCTATGTCATTGTCACTGTCTTAATTCTTGAACATTACCCTTCTCAGTCTGACCCACTACTATATCCTCAAGATGTTCTTCTCATGCAATAACATCTTGATTTTCAACTTCAAGAAGTGTAAAAGTTTTCCTCTAGGTCCTTTAAATGAATATCTCTTTGCTTGGCTATATGATTCCACTCTATCAATAGAAAACTCTATGATATACCCTCCAATGGTACTATCAAACCAGTGATCTACTGCTCTTGACACGACGTTATAAACTCTTTTGACCTTCTTGATCAACGTTGGCATCCAAACCATAGGCAATCTAGATCTGATCTCAAACTGGGTGTCTGCTAATCTGGYCAGCCACTCGTATAGCTCCTTATGAATTCCTCCAAATAAAATCTCGTGTATATCAGTAAAGATATACCTTCCCAACTAGTCTTCTATGCTAATATTAGGGTTCTTATTCTGAGCTTCTGCGAAGTCCTTTTCCTATTMTTCTATCCACTTATGAATCTCTGTCTTTGATTGAAACCACCTTTACATTCCCTCAAGAAGATCCTGGTCCCGGAAATAGAACCATTTGTTGGCACAAGGGTAGACCCAAGGTTCATCTCTAATAGCACACCAACAAKCCCTAACTACTGGCCCTTTCGGCAACACCTACGAGGTAGATGCAGTCTCACCCGAAGTAGCTATAGGGGGTTGCAGGACATAGGTGTCTACAACCATAGGAAATACCAAGTGGATCCAATACAAGAACAACACAACATCTACATATCATTTACCATCTTAGGCCTACTTCTCACAGCTATCTATCAGATCTAACATAGTAATTCAATAAAAGTATATCATAGAGCAAAAGAACACAACATCAATCACACAAAACAACAAGATGTACATGGTTCACCCTCTCCCTAGGGATACGTCCACATAACTGTTCTTTATAATATATTAGGTGAAATCTTATAGTTCTATCTACGCTCTTATCTTGTAGATATCTCTCCTTCTCTCTTTTCTCTATATCCCTTCCCTACGCACCCAGCTGTAGGGCTGATCTTTGCACCCAGTTGAAGATCTTACAACACATACTTCTCTCTCCACACAATAATTCTCTCTTAGTAATAACAATAATCACTCATCATCACATAATCGAACCCATATCAGGTCCTCTTGACCTTTATTTATACATTACAATAGCTCACTAACATCCTTAGGCCAAATCCTAGGTGTCAAAACCTTAGATACCTAAACCCTAGGTGTCTAAAACCCTAGGTCAACTTGACCCACTTTTTAGGGCTTCACTAGCATGTCTTTCCTTCTTTCCCGCAAGGTGCTCGAAAGCATCTACCGGTGGGATTTTCTGCTTCCTGAGTTTTACATGATCTGTCTTCCTTGTTGATTTGTCTTCCTCGATCCCATCGTCCAACGACTTGATTTCTCTTAATTCTCTCCATCTTTTATTCTCTTTTCCTCACTTCGACCCAATATCAGTCACTATGTCGTCCACGCAGTTCACATTTTGTCTTTTCTTCCTTAATATTCACTTACTTCAAGAACCAAGGGCCAACACAGCTCATCAAATATTTGGGAGAATTCTTGGTAAACTTGGGCCGGATTTCCCTTATGACAAATATGTTCCAACCCAACCACCCACCTTCCTCGTGAAATTTGTTTCCTGGAATATAAGAGGGATAAATGGGAAGACCAAACATCGGATTCTCAATTAGTGTATCCTTTCTAAAAAACCCATTGTTTTCATGATCCAAGAAACCAAATGCCCTCATCACCTCCTTCAAACTCTCGCATCTCGAATTTGGCCTAGCTCTCTTGCTATCACTCTAGATGCCCAAGGATCTGCTAGAGGATTGGCCCTCCTATGGAACCCCTCTGAAATCCATCTCTCTTATTTCTTCTCCACTAAGCACTCACTCTCAGCTCGCTTTCAGCTCACTAGTTCTTCACTCTCAGGAACCCTTACCAATATCTATGGCCCCAACCTTATTCCTGACAAACTTTTCTTTCTCACCTCTCTTAAGCTCCTCCCTCCTCTTATCTCTACCATTGATTGGATTATTGGGGGAGACTTCAACTCTATCACCTCCCTCCTAGAGAAATGGGGAGGCATCAGACGACTTGAGCAAGATTCACAACTTTTCATGGACACCATTCGCTCCCTCAACCTCATTGACCTTGAAACCCCCAAAGTCTCCTTCACTTGGAACAATCATCGACCTGGACCACATCAACTTTCCTCTCGTATTGGCCGCTTTCTAGTCTCTAAGTCATGTATGCTTTATGATCTCCACCCTTCAGCCACCATCCTCCTTTAAGGAGGCTCAGACCATTGGTCGATTCGGCTAAACCTCGACATTCATGGGAGCCCCAAAAATCGACCGTTTTGATTTGAAAGCTTCTGTTTAAAGCATCCTAAATTCCAAGAGTGCATCTCTGACTAGTGGACTACTTATTCCCCCTCCTCCCATTCGGTAATGCAAAAATTCCAACAAAATCTCAAATTCATAAAACAACAACTCAAGCTCTGGAACAAGGAATAGTTTGGCAATATATTTCAAGCCAAACAAAAAATCATCAAGAAAATGGAACAAATCTAACAAACAATGATTCAAAATGGAAGAACGGATTAACTCATACAAGACAAAGAAAACCTCCAAACTCATCTCCATGAAAGAGACTCCCAGGAAGAAATCCTTTGGAAGAAAAAGTCTCTAGCTCGTTGGCTAAAGGAAGGAGATAAAAACACCAAGTTTTTTCACAAATCCATGATCCAACATCACCACCATAACCAAATCACCAAATTAAAATATGCCAAAGGCAACAGCCTCACTGAGCATAAGGAGATAGAAAGGGAACTCACCTCCTATTTCCACAACCTCCTTTCCGAGCCACAACAGGATTGTAGAACCTCCATACAGAAAATAACTCAACACATTCCGAAGTTGGTCTCCCCTGAGCAAAATGAGGCCCTCATGCATCCCACTTCTCTTGAAGAAGTCGAACATGCGGTTTTTGACATGCCCAAAAATAAATCTCCTAGTCCTGATGGCTTCACCATCGACTTCTTTCAGGCATGTTGGTCTACAATCAAATGGGACGTCTGGGAAGTGGTGGAAGACTCTCATTCTCACTCCAATGTCCTTCCTTCCCTCAATGCCACCTTCCTCGCCCTCATTCCCAAATAAGAGCATACTGATAATCCTAAGAACTTATTACCCATATCCCTTTGCAATGTCATTTATATAATTATAACCAAGCTTATTTCTAACTGGCTTAAACCCCTGCTCCCCACCCTCATCTCCCCAAAACAAACTGGTTATGTGGAAGGCAGGAAAACCCTAGATGGAATTATCATGGTGCATTAACTTGTTCACTCCCTCAATCTCACCAAGTCCCCTGGCATGCTCCTAAAGATAGATCTATCCAAGTCCTTTGACAAACTAAGCTGGAAATATATCCAACACACCCTGCAAGCCTTTGGTTTCTTCAGTTCCTGGATCAAATGGATGTTATCCCTTCTCTCCTCCACTTTTTTATCCATCCTTGTCAATGGCTCTCCTTCCCACCCTTTATCCCCCTCATGAGGCATCAAACATGGGGATCCTCTCTCCCCATTCCTCTTTATACTTATGGAAGAAGGATTTGGATGAAGAATCAAAGAAGCAGTGGCTATGGAACAAATTTTTGGCCTCTATCTCCATGTTGAGGACCAATCCACTACGCATCAACAGTTTCTGGATGACATGATGATATGGCTCAATCCACTACAAAAGAATCCAAATCCCTCAAGAATATCCTTCCAGACTTATCTAAAGCCTCATGTACTTCGATCAATCTCTCCCAGTGTTAGATTTGTTTCTTTAATACTCCTCCTGATGTCCAGGTAAATATCTCCAACATCCTTGGCTTCCAACAGAGCTCCCTTCCAACCGAGTACTTGGGAACACCTCTTGTTGAATTCAATAATCGGTGCTCCACCTGGGAAGATATTCTCTCCAAAATGCACAAAAATATTGAGAACTGGGATTTCAGAACTCTCAATACAACATGCCTCCTAGTTCTCCTCAAAGAAGTCCTTCAATCCATGCCTCTTTACATTTTTTCTGATTTGGCTGCCCCCAAAGCTATCTTAAAGGCAATCAAAAACCTCCAAATATCCTTTCTGTTGAGAGGAGCTCGCAAGGAAAAGAAGTGGGCTCTGGTAGCATGGGACAAGCTCTGCCTCCCGAAGCTTAAATGTGGCCTGGGCCCGAGGGATCTTGAGTCTCTCAATGCGGTCCTAGGTGCTAAAACTTGGTGGTGATGGCTAACTGAAGGGAATACACCTTGGTCTCATCTATGGCATACAAAATATTTCCCACATATAGATATACATGGCCTCATCAGGCTCACAGAAAATATATTAGGCTAACACATATGGAATACAACATGGGCCAACAAGCATCTGGTTCACTCCCACTATTTCTGGGAAATTAGAAATGGTAGATCAACCCTCTTCTGGGATGATGACTGGAAACAATTTCCACCAAATCAGGGACCTTATGAAAGCCCAATACTGAATCTGGATCCATCACTACTGGCTCCCCCCCAAACCTAGGGAAATATGGAGAATGTGTATACCCAAGGAAGAATGGATCCCCCATCATCCCATTCCCAATTCGGATCCCCTTTGTCAAGAACTCTATCACAGGAAAATTAGAATACAACAAGGCTAGGACAAACTCAGGTGTGGGCATCAACCAACAGGGGGATTTTTACTCCAAGAGGCCCACACACTAGCCACAATGTCCAACAATAACCTACCTCAATACATCTAGATTAAAATATGGTCGCAAAATATTTGGCCCAAAGTCTCTATCTTTCTCTTGCTCTTGAGAAAACATAAACTCCTCACTTGGGAAAACCTCCTTAAACGTGGCTTCATTGGTCTAGGTTACTACATCCTCTGCATGAATAATGGAGAAACAAGTGAACACCTCCTTAACTCATGTCCCTTCCCCACAGAAATCTAGGAATCGACTGCACTCCTCTTAATCACCTTTGACAGGAATAGGGAAAGCCTCGTCAACACTCTAACTCAATGGAGATCCAATGCCTTCACCAATCCTATTGTTAATAGATCTTGGATCCTTATCCCAGGCTTCCTTCTTTGGGAAGTTTGGAAGGAACGAAACCATCACATTTTCAAAAACACTTCTCAGGACCTAACTATGATTTGGACCAGAGTCAAACTTAATATCAAGGAAACCATTCACACTAAGCCCTAGTCCCCCCAAGATTGTCAATGTAATCCCCAATATTTGAGTATCCTCCAAAAGTTACACCTCCCTCTCTCTTGCCCCCCTCCAACCTCCTCTTTCACTATGCCCTCTTCTTCCTTTCCCACAACTTGGTCCCCGCCCCCTTCAGGCTTCCTTAAAGTCAATTTTGATGGCGCTTCTAAGGGTAATCCTGGACCATCCAACTATGGTGGGGTCTTTCGCAACAATCAAGGAAACATTATTAGAATCTATGCCTCCTTCATAGGGATTGAAAGAAGCAACTCAACGAAACTTCAAGGAATGGAAGCGGGCCTTCGAATAACTTGTAGGTAAGGATATAAACAACTCATAATGGAAGGGGACTCTCAATTGATCATCAAAATGCTCAAGAAAATGAAAATTGGCACCCTCTCAGCTGCATCACCACCAACTGGAGAGTAGCAACAACTTTGGAGGGAGTCTATCACCTTCTCTCCCAAGTTAATTCCATCATCCTGTCTCACGTGAAGCGGTCAACCAACAAGCTAGCTGACATAATTACCAATGAAGGCATCAACATACCTAATGATCCCATTGATATAAATTAGGAACATGTCCCTGATTCCCAGATCCGTGCTGACTATATTACCCTTTCTTAGGTCGACCAGTCCCCCCTGCATGGGGTGTTAGGGACGCATTCAAATCACCGGTGGGCCTTCGACCCCCCCTCCACCTGGCCCCTTGCACTACAGACAATTTCCAACCACCTCTGTCACCCACATCACCTCCCCATGTGACTTAAGCTCTCCTTCCCCTATGTTTTCCCGAAACTCGAATGGTTTTGTCTTGGCATTCACCTCATACTCCTTCACTCACTTCACTTGTTTGATCCTCCTGTCCTTCACATGTGGTATGGGAAGGTGGCGAAGTGGCTCTATTTTGTTATAGATACGACCCATATCCTCATCAATTATGGGTGCATCCTACACTTATGGCTCCTAGATTTGGGTGGCTATGTTAGTTGTGTCCCTCTCTAGCTTCATTGCTACTTCTATTTGGTTGTTTGTCTTTGTTGTCCCCTACTTCCATCGACATTTTATCTGCTCCACCCTACGGTAGGAACTTCCTCCACCTCCTTGCTCCCGCTTCTCATGCCCTTTTTTCCCTATTCCTTTGATATGGCAAGAGGAAGCTCCTCCCGTTGAGGCTATGGTGGCACTTCATGGAGACCCAAAACCCATTTGGGCTTCCGCATGGTGGACATGGTTGAAATCTCAGTTGACACCTACCGTTTCGTTACCCATCTGGAAATTTAGACATAGATGCACCTAATCGAGGTAGATGTTCTTGTCCTGAGGAGATTCAACCCTGATAATGAGGTTAGGGAGACCACTAGATCGTGGGTTCCTGATACTGGAACCTTCCAAGGGTGGACCTCGCAGTATTTGAAAACAATGGATATTTACTGGCATTTGAAGACTCTGATGGGCTAGGTTCTGTTGGACCACCATGAATCTCACCAAGAAGTTCTCATGTAGCTCGATGATGTGCAGCTCTAGGTCAATATGGTCAACCACAATTTGAACCTAATTGCAGACAAGTTGGCTTGTATGGACTTGTCCAATTTGGACTATGCTCAGCCCCAAGTTCTAGCGAAAGAAGGAAGAACCATTAGCTAAGTTTTTATGTTGTTCCATCTGTGTTTTTTGTTAGTTTATATGAGAGGTATGGGTTTACCACCTTCTTATAGTACACTAAATAAGAAAAATAGGACTCACAATGGAACTAGAAGCTATATTTGTTTTAGTTTATCAGTTACATGCATTAGATATATCAAGCAAACTTAGAATGACAATTTATGTTTTTTTGTTGGTTTGGTTTCCCTGCGGGCAGGCCAATAGTAAATTTTTTTGTATAATATCTTCTCATTAGTAATATAAAGACTCGGGATTGGTGACAAAAAAAAAAAAATAATAAAAATGATTAATACATTAATAACAATTGTTTCACAGTTTTGATGCTAAAATAAGGTAACTTTTTTACTTTAACAAGAAATTTAGTTACTGATTTAATGAGAACTGTGACCTCAAAAAGAGAATTTTGGCCCAAAAAACTCATATTTGTTTTTTTCAAAAACACCAAAAGCAACCCCCATTTCAAAAATTGATGCTACTAATACCACCCTTTTTTTCTATAGGGGAGTGGGGGTAAAATACCCATGTTTCAAAAAGTGGCACTACAAATAGCGCCCCCCCCCCCCCCCCCCCCCCCCCCC
>JASDQU010245295.1:112465-123390 GCA_032191745.1 Picea mariana | reverse complement strand
ATGTTGGCATTTATGCTTTGATTCATTTGTATTCTGAGTATGGGAATGCCTACCTCAGTGATGATATATTATTGTACTGTATTTCCTTGTTTGTTGGCAGGTTTTCGACCGACTGTTTCTTGTTCCCTACACACACTCGACAAAGTATTTCAACTATCACTCTGTTCTAACTTCATACTTTGGGGGGCTATCTGTTACACATTATTTTCATCATCCCTATGATCGTTAATGATGTAAACCTATATGTTGCCTTCAGAGGGGTCAATGGCATAAGTTCCTAAAGAGAGAAGGGAGAAGAACTTTTCCTGAGAAAAGAAGTTGCATTTTCCTATGTAAAAACCTTATAAAAAAGGAAGTTCGCAGGTTGCTATATAGACAGAGTGTGAGAATGACCCATTCTCGTAGGTTGCACTATATCCAGGGTGCGAGGTGTTCGCAGGTTGTCTATAGCTAGGGTGCGAGAATGCCTACACGTAGGAAAAATGAGCATTTTCTTGAATGTTCTAGAAGGAGAAACTTCTATGGTGAGGTGGCATCCAAATGGTTTGGATCTTACTCTCTTTCATGATTTAGTGGGATCATCCTAACCTCCTCACCTTATATATTGTGAGTAACTATCAAATCTATGGTTTCAGAATCCTTGGAGCAAAAAGGGTGTGGGGAATGAAGGACACTTGGAAGGGACCTTACGACATCAAGGCAACGGTTGTAATCCTTTCTTTCTATCAATATAATACAATAATGTGTCCCTTTCCCATAAATTTAATTGCACTTTATTATATAACTCCTTGATCATATACATAGATTAATTGTTGAATAGAATGTGCTTTCTTCACTTCGATTGGTTTGTATTGTCTTGATCTTGACGGTATGACAGCATTGGAGCGAAGAAGGAACAACAAAGACCAAAGGAAGAGATTATAAGGTATGTTCTTTAATCGTGCCTCTTAGTATATTCAATAGTTAAAATCTAGGGAAAGAGTATCATTCTGTCTTGTTTTGTTCTAGATCCAGGTGGATCTAGGGAGATCAGTTTGTGTCCGCACTTACGAATTTATCCAATAACACCACCTGAATCACATTCCAATCAATGACATGATTAGTATCAAGTACATATATTTTAATAAATGATACATAGAATACATTATGAATACACATTGATGCAGGAAGGACAAGCATGTATGCTATAGTCCCAATCCTTTCTAGGATTTCAAATGGCCCACAAAAACTAACTTCTATATTTGAACAATTTCCCAACTTCAGGGAACTTTTTTGGCCTTTACTTTCAAGAACATATGATCACCCACTTTAAATTCTCTGTGAGTTCTTCCCTTATCATCATAGCCTTTCTTCCTATCCTGGGAAGCCTTCAAATTCTATTTTATTTTCATCATCTTCTCTTCGATTTCCATGAGTAGTTCTGGTCCAACCACTACACGGTCTATTGGGTTGTCCTAGCTCACTGGTGTGTTTCATTTTCTGACATAGAGTGCCTCAAATGGGATCATATTCACATATTCTTGGTACCCATTTTTGTAAGAAAACTCTACCAAGTGCAAATAATCCTCCCATTTGTATGTTTTATCCATCACATACATCCTTAACATATCTTCTATTACCCGATTCACCCTTTCTATCTGCCCATATGAATCTAGATGATAAGTTGTGCTCAAATTTATATTTGTTCCAAATCCATTGAACAATCCTTTCCAAAAATTTGAAGTAAATTTTGGATCTCTGTCAGAAACAATTTTCTTGGTCATTCCATGTAATCGAGTTATTTCTTTCAGAAATATATCAACTATGTTAGCTTCCTTACGAGTGATCTTTACTGGAATAAAATGGGAAGCTTTGGTAAGCTTATCAACCACTACCATGATAGAATCATGTTTCTTGCTAGTTCTTGGTTATTTAGTGATAAAATCCATTGCTACTACTTCCCATTTCCACTCAGGAATGGACAATGGTTGTAGCAAACCTGTTGGGTGTCTATGTTCAACCTTGACCTTTTAACATTCCAAACACCTAGATATAAAATCAACAACTTATTTCTTCATGTTTTGCCAATAATATTGACTTTTGACATCTACAATAGTTTTCTGGTAACCTGGGTGTCCAACATAAGGCACATTATGCATTTCTCCCAATATCATATTTTTCAATTCTTGAGATTTTGGCACATAAATTCTTCCCCTATACATGAGAATTTCATCATTTTCCAGCTTATAGTCTTCAACGTTCTGCTATAAATTACCTTCTTGAAGTATTTCCTTTACCTCCATGTATTTCTAATCTAATTTTGCATCTTCTATAATTCTATATTTCAAATATGATTGGTACATGCTAATGGATGTAGCATGCATTTCATACACCCTCCTACTGAGTGCATCAACCACCTTGTTCTTTTTACCTTTGATATGTTTTATATCAAAATCATATTCATTGAGGAAATCTAACCACCCGCTTTTCCTGGAATTTAGAGTTGGTTGTCCAAACAAGTATTTCATACCACAATGGTTTGTCCTCAACTCAAATATTTTTCCCATTAGGTAGTTCCTCCACATATTCAAGGCATGCAATATGGCTTCCAACTCCAAATCATGAGTAGCATTGTGCCTTTCATGCTCCTTTAATTTCCTTGATTCATAGAACACCACATACCCATTCTGACTAAGGACTCCACCAACGCCTTATTTACATGCATCAGTGCATACAATGAAATATTCATTAGGATTGACAATACTTAGTATTGGGGTACTTGCTAATAATTTTTTCAAGTGTTGGAAACACACAATCCAATTTCCACTCAAACTTCACACCTTTCTTCTGTAAAGAAATAATTGGGTGTGCAATCTTTGAGAATCCCTCAATAAATCTCTTATAGTAACGTGAAAGGCCCATGAATGATCTTACCTCTGATACATTCCTTAGTGTTGGCCATGCTTTAATGGCCTTTATCTTTTCTAGATCTACTGCATTTCCTTCATCTTAAATAATATGACCCAAATAATGAATTTGCTTCCGATAAAATGAGCAGTTGCTCAATTTGGCATACAACTGATGCTCCCTTAATACTTGTAACACCATACTCAAGAGTTTCTCCTACTCTTCCTCTGACTTACAATATATAAGCATGTCATCCAAAAATAAAATGACACATTTATCCAAGTAATTCTTGAATATACCATTCATGAGACACATGAAGACAACTAGTGCATTCATTAATCCAAATGGAACCATTGTGAACTCATAATGGCCATACCTTTTTCTGAAGAGAGTCTTTTTTTATTTCTTCTTATTCAATTCCTACCTGATGATAGCTCGACCTAAGATCAATCCTAGAGAATATGTTTTCATCTTCCAGTTGATCAAAGAGGTCATCTATCCTTGAAAAAGGATATGTGGTCTTCACAATTACCTTGTTCAACTACCTAAATTCAATGCAAAGTCTCAATGTTCCATCCTTTTTCTTTACAAGTAATACTGGGGCACCCCAAGATAACATATTTGGGCTTATATAGCCCTTCTTCAGAAGCTCTTCAAGTTGCACTTGTAATTCCTTCAATTCTGGTGTACTCTTTATGTAAGGGGTCTTGGATACTGGAGCTACTCCAGGTACCATATTGATGGAGAAGTAAATATCTCTCTTGGGTGGAAATCATGGTATTTCCTTGAATACATATTTGAACTCTTTTAGTACTACATAGTCTTCAATATTTGGCACCTTATCTTTAGGTGTCTCCTCCATATGTGCTGTAAATATTTGACACCCTTTCCTGTAACTTTTCTTCAGTTGCAAGTTTGAAACCTCTCTGACAGTTACTACTCTGGGAATTCCTTGTACTATCCTTAAGTTTATTTCCTCATCCAAGCAATTAATTCCTTATTATAATAGTCTAGGACAACATGATGTTGGTCTAACCAATTCATACCAATTAGGAATTCATATGAACTTAAAGGTATGATGTTCAAATATGACCTGATGTTCAGTCCATTCATATTCATTGGATATTCCTTAACCATCTCATTAATATTTATTTTATCTCTTGTAGCTAGCCGCACCATCCAAGGTTTTTCAAGCTTGCCTCTTGGCAATTGAAATCTCTCCACGAACTTAGGATCTAGATAACTATGACTAGATATTGAATCAATTAAAATATCAAATAGGTTGGGTATTGATCTTACCTTCCACTTCAATCATATGTGATTTAAACTCAACTTTCTTGTTGTCCAGGGCTGCATAGATCTTAGGTACATTTCTTCCCATGTCTTCCACTGTTTCTTCTTGTTTTACATTGTGAAAAATCCTCACTTTTTGACTTTTGTGAGGGCAATCTCTATACATATGATCTCTCTTACAACCCCAACATTGAGTAGGTGGTTTCCTTGATCTTTTCCCCAATTCCTATGTCATTATGGATTCTTTAGAATTTTTTTGATCCTGATAGTTATTTTTGAAGAATGATGGCTTAGTTCCCTTCTTCCCCTGTTCCGTCTTGATTTTATTCTTTTCTTCCCAAGATTTTTGGTAAGTTGTTTTCCCTTTATGTTGATCATAGAGGCACTTAGCCCTTATTATATTTTCCTCCAATGTTTTGGGATTATCATATTATATCCTGTCATTGATAAATCAAGGCATCCTTTTGAAAACTTTTTATGGTCTATACCAATTTCATGCTTTCTTTTCTACCTTCTCCATGTCCATTTGAATTTGTATTGTCATTAACCATATGGACATACATTCCTATGATATCCTCTTCATGGATGTCAACTCCCTACATATCTTCCATGATTCTAAACTTGTGTTGATAGTGTTCGGATCTAAATGTTGTTAACTCTGCAAACTTGTGCACTACTTCTCAATTATAACCAAAAATTAACATGCGTCAGTTTTACACATGAAATGATAGAATGTAGTGCATGTATCATGCATATGCACCAGTGTGGATACTTTTTTGTCACGTGCCAATCTCCATTGAGCACCACTTTTGTGTCACGCACCAATACTCTACATGCACTACAAGCACCATACCAGACTATTCCAAGGTTTAGTGTGTTCACACCACACACAAAAACTACATGAGCACCAATATTATGTCACATGCTAATATCCCCTGCACACCAATATTATGTCACGCGCCAACATCTACTGAGCACAAATTTTGTGTCGCGCACCAATAGATTCGTACTATGCTCTATCAACACTCCAAATGCACAATTTTCACATCACATTATTATTTGTGCGCCACAAACTCTACACCCTGCGATGTCAAACTTTAACGCGCACCCATATTCTGCACACGCCACCAATTATACACAATGCAGTGACAAAATTTAGTGTGTATACCTTGTGCACCACTATTTTTTGTTCAATACCATATGTTTAGTGTGCACACCAGTGCAACACTATTTATCCACATCACTGGATCTGCACAGTGTCGTACCCAATTTTAATGTGCACACCTACACACCTTTATATTTATGCACATCACTAATACTTAGCGCGCACAAATATTTTCGATGCTTAACTGATTTTTCCATAATTTTGATGCAGAAATTCGGGTTTTAACCTGATTTTCATCCAATTTCTACCATGGAAATTTTGCAACCATGAAATTTGTTCAATTTCACTCCAGTATACCCAAAATCAACCTCTGCAATAACAAATGTTTGTGTGCACTGTTGGTTGACATTCCTAGTGCAAATTCTCTCAATTTCATTCACGAATTGAGAATTTTATTCAAACAATTACTCTCAATCTGTCATGGCTTCTTTGTATCTTCAGATTCGACCAATTCCTGTATAATTTTTTTTAAATAGGTATTAAAATTAAGGATATCTCATCACTTAACCAAATTTCCCCAAATTCTCCATGAATTTAACAACAAAACTTGGGGCTTTTGCCCAATTCCACTCAATTGCTTCTAATTTTCATCATGTACACATTGTAACTTGAAATTTGACCACTCCCGAATTCAATTCTTGGAGAGAATCCACTTCGATATTATGCTAACTCGGCCCATCCAGGATTAGTGTTTCAAATTGGGCTCTAATACCATATTGTAACATACCCATCCACCAACTGGGTTATGCCACTTAAAACTTTTGAACTTTGATACCATATTATAATGTCTCCATTACCAACAACTCAAAAAAATTTCTCTGATACTAATTAAAACATCCAAATACCTTGCAATGCACAGTTACATACACATTCATAAAATAAATATACATGCATCATAAACAAGACAACTCATGAAAATAAATTCATAATTATTACTGCAACACATGATTTAACACACAATTGCCACTTATATTTTATTTAACGTACACCAACTACATCTAAACCTTCCACATTCCTCACAGCCTTAGACTGCATTTCTCATAACTCTTAGCAGTGGGTCACCCTCGAGATGGGGCTAAACTCCACTAGGGTAATGTTTCTTATCCAAGATAAAGTACACCAGTCAACTAGGTACTCAGACACATGTAACTCAGTCAGAGGTGACTCAAACATAGGAAACTATGTCATAGGTGCCAATTCATACTGACATCATATAGTCCCTCATTCCCCACATGCCTATCCCATCGTAAGAAGTGTGCCCCTTCTCTACTCAATAGTCCTTTGGTTTCCTCACATCCCTTCCAGGGCTTCAACAATAGACTGGAAAGGAAGTCTCAAATCCCTATCGCTGCAATTTACCACCTCAGGAAATTACTTCCCAACAATTCTCTCACATGGAGAGAACGCAATGTGCTATGAGCCTGAAAACTTTCCTCTTTAGTCCAGATTCCCAAAGATAATCAAAGTAAAGGTATTTGTGATAGTAACAACATGCTACTGATGACAATCACCACAAGGTATGATGATAATAACAGCAGGGTCCTTCCCCCCCTAATCAAATGATAGGAAAAAATGTACTAAGTCCAAACTATTTGGATGCATGTTCCCAACTTTACCCTTGTCATGTTGAGAACTGTCTTTGGTCCACATGTTCCCCCATATTTGGACTTAGGATAAAATAATATCCTTACTTTATACTTTTAAGGAATATTAATATAATATTCATTTGGGTTTAATCCCCCTTAACTTATCCCATTAACCTCAACTAGTGGAGTTATCCCCCCATACTCTTTTACGTGGTTGGTCCGCCACAGTGATGTGTTTTCATTATAATTGCATGTTATTACATTTACATTCTCAATACAAAATTACAAGTATTTTTGCATCCAGGCTCACGAACCTCAAAACATAAAGATCACACACTAAACCAATGCGCGTTGAACTTCTAGGATATGCGCACTCTTCATTTAGTGTTCTACCCTCGTGCACTTACACAAGTGCATGTTACAACAAGATATATATACAAAAATACTCTCTGGACTCCAAAATCATGCACTAAGACGGTGTGCACTGAATCCTAGAATGTGTGCCATGCTAGAAATCTCTTCTTTTAGTGTGTCGTCCCTGCACACTTACACCAGTGTGCACTGAATACATTAAGTTGCACATCTTTTAGTGTGCCATTCTCATGTATTTACATAGATGCATGCCAACTACATTAAACCACACATAATATTCTTTGTAAACTATGCGCACTCTATTGATACGAGATTCACACAAACTAACTCAATGTGTTGAACCAAACCAAGGATCTTATTCCTTCAGCTAACTAGCTTATGTGTAAATTACAGTTACGTTTATATGTACAATTGGGTTTCATCCTAGGGGTATTGTTAGAGTAGGAAATTTTGGGGTTAAGCAGAGAAAATAGGGAAAACAAATGGACCATTTGAAGTAGTGCGCACCAGAGAATGAGGAGAAAGCAATGCACAAGAAGGAAAAGGAAGCATTGTGCTAGGTAAGAAGGAAGATCAATGCAGAGTCAAATAAAGGAAGGGTTGGATTGAATACCAAGCATGTGAAATACAGTTAGGAAGTGGACAAGGTGAGTTCACTTAGGATTAGGGTTTTTGAGTCATAATGCAAGGATGTTTACCCATTTTTGTAGTATAAATAAAGGATGCATGAGGTATCTAGGGGATCTATCTATCAATCAAGTGTGTCAAGTAATTTGAGCATATTTTTTAGTTTGAGTCGAATTAGTTTTGTTTTTGATAGTTGTGGAGCTCAAATGGAATCAGTGTTGAGATGTAATTGAGGGCCAGGTCACATGATGTGAATCTTGGTGCGATGCTGGTCAGCCTCACCATTCATAAACCCATGATGTAATGTGTGCATCACTATTTTTAATGAAGAATAAATAAATTATAATATCTTTGTGGACGTACCCTATGCGGGTTTGAACCACAGTAAAATCTCGTGTTGCAATGTGTTTGAATGGTTTTTTGTTGTTTCTGCAATTATGAATGAGGTTGGATTACTATGAGGGGGGGGGTTGAATCGGTAATAGATAAATTGTAATCCTTTTTAATCAAATAATCCAAGTGTTATATCAATGTAGAATTATCATCCAATAATGATAAATGAATAAATGAACAATCATACACATAGAAATTACACCAGTGTTTTACACGGAAACCCAAAGCGGGAGAAAACCACAGAATGATTTTTCTTATATGCCTTGAAGAATTAAATTCATTGGAAGCATCAACTTCCTTTTCTTCCATCTACGACTAGAAGGAGGTTCCAACCTCATAGTTTCTCAGGATACAACCTGAGGGAAGCTCCAACTCCCCAATTCTCTGGCTACAACCAGAAGGAGGCTACAACCCCCTATGTTCTCTGGATACAATCGGAAGGTGGCTACAATCACCTGTCCTTGCCTCGTCCAACTGCCCTGAAGTAGAAGTAGAATGATGGAACCAATGTCACACTATCACTGTGAGATATACCGCTATAAACCTGTACCAATAAACTTGAACCATGCATNTACCAGAAACAAGTGCATCCAACCATGTACCAAGTATATACCAATCATTTGTCAACTACTCATCAACTATGACTCATCAATATGTACCAACATCATCAACTATAAACCTCATGTATGTGCCAACTCATCAACTCCTTGTCTCAACCATGTACACAACATGTACCTCAACCAAAAGCCCTCATCAATTTCATCATCCAAATATGATTTGTAACTCTGTAATAGATCTAGTGTATATGATCACATACTTGCAAACCTTCCCTAACTTTAACAACAAAATATTATCATTTTCATCCAACTTTTCTTTAGTCTCACATGACTAGTTTTGGATTAGTCAAAAACCTTAGATTGAAACAATCATAACTATGTACCTGTAATTAATAAATATTTGAAACCAATACACAATGTTCTTCAGTTTGTTTTATGCAATTCCTCCAAGTGTCACTACTTGAAACCTCTCATAAAGGGAGTTGTAGCAAAAATGGCATACCTAGCTTAATTCTGGATTATTCTAGAGAGCGACCTTGTAGAGCATGCCCCGCACAGAATATTTGTTGAATAGATCTGAAAATGTTACAAAACATAATAAATATTTTAATATAACCAACACATTTATTCTTACTGAATTTGGATATGTGATGAATAAGTTATGAATTGTTTTCCTATAACACCTGTTTTAGACTAGTTTCAGGACTAGCCACAAACCCTATTTTCCACGGAGTGTAACTCCAAAAATAAAACGACCCACAAACTGAAATTTTTACCAAACATACTTGGATATCTTTCCTCAATTACATAGAAATTTCACGGTCTGAATCATTCTAGAAAAAAAGTTATTGCGAAAATGGTGAGATGACCTGTAAATAACATACCTTAGAAAGCATCATCAAAAGAATTTATCCTCCCTTGAATTCCAGCCTTTTTTTCTTCACCTTCCCTCTGAAATTCGGCTTAGATATCCTTTGGTTACCTCATAAACCTATATATATTCAATATTCTCAAGTTTAATCGTAAATGAGAGAGCCTTGCCTCTTATTTATACTCTCCAAGTAGCTTCCTTAAAAACATCTTCTAGGTCACTTTACCCACTTTCCTTATTTTAGGGTTNTAACCCACTTCTAATTTCTCCATTAAATTTATTATTTAAATACTTTATTTTATATTCACTTTGAATTATAGTACACTCATCACTTCACTTTATTATTTACGTTCTAAAATCTCTTAAACCACTTTGACTACTTTGACCTTTTGGGGCTTCTAGATGACATGTGAGGGTCCGTCAACTTCGTAAGGCCATAACTCTCAAATCGTGAGGAGTTATGTGACGTTCCACATACCACCAGAGATGGAATGAAATTCACTATCCATATAGAATATTATTACTTGAAAATATATCAAAACTAATACCATTATCCATCAAACCAACTTGGGTCCATTACCCAAAACTAGGTTCTCCAACTTCTTATGGCCATAACTCTCTAACCGTGAGGAGCTATGTGACGTTCCACATACCACCGGAAATGGAATGAAATGAAATATCCATATAGGTTAGTTTGACTGAAAAATTCACTTACCTTCATCTCATTATTCCACAAATAATAATGGGTTCTCTAACCATACTTCTAGGATAACTCAATCTGCAAAGCGTCTTCCCGTCAGGGATTTCACCATAAGGGAACCACTTTGGAATTAATAATTTTTGCTATCGGGATTTTTTCAAGGTTTGACATCAATGAAAACCAACCTTAATCAACAATATCACCCTTTGGCATTGATGTCAACACTCTGATGCAAAACTGAAATTATGTCATGCAATACTGAGGTCATATCACTCATGCTCCCCCTGGAAACATGTTGCTATTGTTGGATTATTGAGAGGGGGGGTGAATCAGTAATAACATAATTACAATCCTTTTTCTTCAAATGTTATATCAATGTAGAATTATTATCCAATAATCAGCAGTAATAAATAAACAATCACACACATGCACAACACACCAATGTTTTACGTGGAAACCCAAATCGGGAGAAAAC
>JASDQU010245295.1:69508-108473 GCA_032191745.1 Picea mariana | reverse complement strand
GGGACTCCATAGCCCAATGGAATAGACACTGGAAGACTGTGAATGTTTGCAGGTTACAGGGTTTTTCAGAACTGCATTTATGAGGTCAAAAATGTCAGCAAGGCAAAAAGTTTCTATGTGCTTTTACAAATTTGAGTTTTAAGGCTAAGCTCGAGTTCCACTTTGCTCCAACTTCATGTGCCCTGCACAGTTATAGAAAATACATAGGTTAGTCATATAATAAAATCAAATTTTAGTGTCAAGTATCAAAGCTCACGAAGATACAGTTGCCACAACATATCGATTTAATTATCAAAACAATGGATCTAGTGAAGAAATGATGCAACCTAGTTTGTCATATCTCAGAAGCTGCAAGAAGACTAGTGAAGATTCTCTGTGTTTTGGTGGGCACCATATCCCTGCATTTTGAGCAAATAACCAGTCATTACAGTGATCTCATGCCAATAAAAATCATGATAAATGCCTGGAGAAATTCGTGGGTAATACCCAGTGAATTTCTTGTTCCTTGTTAGAATTTTAATGACCCTTGCTCAATGAACTTTCTGCCTTGTTGCTCAGCATTTTACTTATGCCAAGAGTGTCCCTATCTCTCCTCTTTGTTAACGTTTTTTCCCTCAACAAATGTTTTTTATTGCCAGCGGCCACATTGCGTCTACAACAATTTTTCCAATGAAGGTTCGGGGTATCTTTTGACATTTTTTCCAGTAGCTCAATGTTCTCCCTTTAATGTGTTGTGTGATCTCATTACTTGTGTGTCCCCTCCGTCATGGATTTTCACTTGATAATTGGTGATTGAATGTTGCCTTGGTGTCTTAGGCGTGGGTTGAGTTATTTTAAAATGTTTTTGAGGTGTCAAGCTCTTGAAACATCCTTATCAACATTCTAAATTCAGAAGCACATCCCAGATTTTGAGGAGACAGTTGAGCGGCAGTTCCAGATTTTATTTCAACAACTTCCAGCATTCTCTGCAGCTGGAGAGAACTATGGCAACCAAGTTTAGGTGTCAATTTTAGGAAGCTCTTCAAATATGCAAAGGGAGTTGAAAGGAGAGGTGGTGGCAGAGACATCTGAACTTAGTGGTTCTCACAGGCAGGCAGAGGAGTTACTTTTGATTCGGACTTCATTATCTACCTCAACAGCTCCTTCAGTGGCAGCCCCACAAAAGACAGTTAAAGCTGTTGATGGAAGGGCTACTTCTGAGCTGGCTATAAAAACAGTTCTGCATTCTTCATTGCCAAGGCCTAATTCTGTGGCCCATCCTTGTGGTTCATTTAGAAATCCCACAAAATGTGAAAAGATACCGTTGCCAAAGAAGTCATCAGAAAACATGGTTAATGCTATGGACACTCCTTTAAGGATATCATGAGTTTCAACATCCGCAGATGAGATTGCTGAAAGAGATATGTCAAGGGGAACCTTAGAACCTTTACAAGATTCAGAATTTGTGAATGAATTGATCATTGCTGATGTGTCTTCATATTCAGGGAGCTCCAATGAGGGATCTAAAGGAAAAACAGAAACTTTTGGGCTAGTTACAGAGTTTTTAACAAAGGATGCTGGTGTAGTAAAGAAAGCAGCAGAAGATATGAAATTTGATAACAATATTTTTCTTGTAGGATCATAGAAGAGCTCAACATGCAATGATGATGTCATTAAACCGGATTCAAAACTTAGAGGTGTGAAGAATAAACAATCTGAATCAACAAGCAATAATGCTAACCAAAACTGCAACAACATTTTTAAGTCTGTAATTGGAAAGAAGCAAGATCTTGGACATGTTCTCCATCCTGAGCATGGGGCCGTGGTGGTTTTTGATTTTCCATCTGTGTTGTCAAGTTCACCTAATTCCGACATAGACAAAGAGCTGACTTATTTTGACAATTCTATTATTGGAAAAGAAAAAGCTAGTTTGCACGCTGAGGAGAGAAAAATTAATGGGATGCATGACAGTGGCTCAAGAATGATAGGTTGCTATAAATTTGCAGGGAGATAAATCAAAAGAACACTGATTTTTTGGTGAAACAATAGTTTTGAATATGAAAGGTTTCTTTTTGGCCAAAGACAGAGCTTTCACCAGCGCAAAGGGAAAAATTATAACTAGTTAGCTGGTGAAAAGCAGAACTTTAACCAGCTAACTAGCAGATCATAAGGTGAATTAGCTGGTGAAACTATAGAAAGAAATTTTTGGAAAATTAAGCTAGAGCAAAGAGATTTGGAGTATTTAAAAAGGTATGGGAGCATCAAATGATTAACCACCAAATCAAGAAAAACTTAGCATCAAAGATTCGTGGAAGATCCTTAGACTAAAGAGGTCGCAAAGGAGACATCTGATATGGTCTTAGCAGATGACATTTTCACTTCAATAGTTGCAGTTGTTACTGAAGGTCGTTCAATTTTACAACAACATGAAGGTTTTAATCCGATACACAATATCCTCAAATATTGGTGAAGTTGCTTCAATATTTCTAATGGCATCTCTAGTAGGAGATGGTCATACACTTGTAAGGTTTCCCCAACTCAGGACATGAGACCAATGTTCCTCTTGGGAAGGGTTTTAGGTGTCTCTTTTCAAAGAAAGATCACATGTTTTCTTCTTCGAAGCCGATCCATGTGATTACTTCTCAACTGGCAAAGCTAAAGCTATAACCCTTAATCATTCATTAACAAGGTTTTGAGCCATGGGCTTATAGGAGGAAGAAGATCTCTGATATCTATATTCATCATGGCTAGGTAGCCAATATCCAGATTTGTGGCAATATATATTGGGTTTTGGTACATTTTATTTCAGAAGATCTAGGTGGTTGGCTCAGTCTTCTAATTCAATATGGATCAATTATCTTCTGAAAATCTTCTTCCAGAGTCCTTTTAGGGCAATGGCATGACTGAACAACTTGCATTGATATGGAGATCGAAACAGATATGGACATTGGTTCGCAAGGTGCAATGATGCTCTTCGAAGAAACCGAGCAGGGTGAAGTGTTTGATTCAACACACCAGGGCATATCAAGACAAATGCTTTGTATCTGAAGCTGCTGGAAAATGAAAAGTCAAAGACCTCAAGCTGCCTGCAATACTCTCATTTCAAGGTTGAAGTTATCCTAGAATTTTCAAAACCATGGTTACATATCTCACCATCCTGCCTATGTTCAACACTTTTCTTCTTAATGAAGATATTGCCACAACAGATGTCATGTCAATGTGCAAAAAACATTTCCAGGGGAGTTTGAAGCAGACATGCTACAGATAAAGAAGATTGGGAAAGACAACAACAAACTTTTGAAAATAGCAAGATGATAAATTGTAAAGGTTGAATGACCCCATGCCCAATACTAAAGGCACAGGGCCTGCCAGGTTCTTGGAGACCTCGCAGGGAGGTCTCCATCCCAGTTGGAGCCAGATGTTAGTGATAAAAAATGCATTGGCATTGTTTTTAAAGAATGATGCCTAATATTGTAGGGAACATTTTACTAGCTTCCTAAGCTCCAAATGCAGATTTGAAAGCACCATTGGAAAGCTTAGGATTTCTAGATGTTGATCGACTATTCAAGCATGTAAAACAGACTCTCCATGACTGAGAAATTTGATTTTAAAAAATCTCTGCTTTCACCAGCTAACTCGTCTTGAATTTTGCTACTTAGCTGGTGAAAGCTCCACTTTTCACCAGCGAAGGAGTGGATTTTCGGGTAAATTAGCTGGTGAAATCCTGTCACGGCCAAAATAACCGAATTTTTTCCTAGATTGGGATTTTTTGAGTTTGAATGGTTTGAAACCACTTCAAATGGATAGTTGTTGAATTATGAAGTCTGATTCAAAGGCTAGTTTTGAGGGATAAGGTCAAAAAGAGGTTTTTTAACTACATTATGAAGTCTGGTGTCATGCTAGATATGATCATGGGAGTACAACTTAGATGTGGCATACAACTTAGATATGATGCATTGGCATCATGCTAGATATGTCATGCTAGTACGACTTAGAGATGACATAGTGAGGCATTGATCTACATACTGTGAGTACAACTTAGAGATGGCATACAACTTAGATATGATGCATTGGCTTCATGCTAGTTATGTCATGCTAGTATGAATTAGAAATGATGTAGATGATACTCTGGATCACGCTAGTACAACTTAGATATGATTCATTCACATCATGATAGTACGGCTTAGAGGTGATGCAGGCGATGAAATTGTTGATGGAAGTTGATATCATATGATATGATTGTCGTGGAGACTGGATGTGATGCAAGAGCATCTCTCCATGTCATCCAACTAGCCAGCCAGCCAAGTCGGCAAATTTCAAATCGTGCATTCAAGAGAGGCGCAACCCTCATTTAAAATTTGAATGAATGTAAATTAATGACTTAGGTTGTTGAGCCGTGGAGCCGTGCCTTTGTGAAAGTTGTGAATAGATAGGCCTTTAATATTTTGTAAGGCTGAGATCTAGATCTGATCTTGGACTAGACAACCCATTCAATGTAATTGAATAGGGTAGGTAGATATGAGGGAATAGCTCTAAGAGACCCCTTAGGTAAAATATCTTATGGGGGATCTCCTTTTGTAATAGTTGAGTTGAGGAGTAGTTGTAACAGAGGAGAGAAATTTGAGAAGGATCCTAGACCTTGTTACAGGCTATGCTCAGGAACATCTTGTACAAAAACGAGCATTTGCCATTTTAATACAAACATCAGTTTTTCCTGCATGTATTTCTGTGTTGAATGAATGTCTATATGTGTTCTATTATGCTATGAATGTATGTTGTTATCATGCATTTGCAGGAGTGTGTTTGATTTCAAGTGAAGGTCTTTGAGGATTCATACCATGAGGGTGTGACAGAATTCTACGGGTTCTGATAGTCGTGCACATAGAGTGCATTTCTGAATTCTGCGAGTTTAGACAGAGGCATGCCAGGTGGGCACAGTAACTGAAATCATCAACTCAAAATAAGACCTTGGAGATTTCTAAATACCTCAGGAGGCAAGGCTGTGGAGAAGAACACAGTTGCAGACAGAAGCTCTCTTTGAGTTCTTTAGAGATTTTCCAAGAGGGTATTGAGCAGGTGCAAGGAGTGCACAGAAGACATAAACTTTGTTGTGAGTTCTGTAGAGCTCTGTCAGGAGGGCATTGAGTAGATGCAAGGAGTGCACAGAAGACAAAAACTCTGCTGTGAGTTCTGTGAAGCTCTGCCAGGAGGGCATTGAGCACAGGTACAAAGTGTTGAGGAAGAACTCTACTGTGAGTTCAGATAGAAGTCAGAATCACTAAGGATTCTGAGAGCTCTGCCAAGAGGGCATTGAGCAGGTGCATAGGGTGCACAGGAGGGGACAGAATTGTTGGAAGTTCTGTGAGAAGATACTCTGCTAGGTGGGCATTGAGTATATGTGAAGATAGGCATAGGAGAAAAGAACTCTTTGAGTTTTGTGATCTGAGGAAGATTCCAAGAAGAAGGATCTTCACAGGGTTGTTGAACACCCTGAGCACTCAGCAAGAGGTTGCTTGAGTAAAGGATAGCCAGGAGGGCATTCAAATTCTCCATTTGCAGGAGAAGGAAGAAGGATAAAATCCCTTAGGGGTCTGAGTATTTGAAAATCTTAGAAGAGATAGCACTTTCGTGTGCAAGACCCCGCAGGAGCACAAAGGTCACAAATCTTCAAGGATTTGAAGAAAATCTCAGGAGGGACAACGTTTTTACATGCACAGGCGACATTCAAAGTGTGGAGCTCGCAAAGAAAAGGAGCTAAGGTGGAGGCCTTAAGAATTTGGGAAATTCTTCCAAGTCTGGGAAGAAAGCACTGAAGCTCAGGAGGAGGCACAACAATCGTTCGATCAAACTTTGAAAGAGATCTGGACCATCAGATTTCCCACATCCAGGAAGTAGCAGAGCGAGCGCACAGAGAAGAAAGAATCTAGACCGTCGGATCTTGGTCCAATTACCCGTCAGCCATATGATCTGACAGGTGTTGCACAAGGTTTAAACATCATGAACAGGAGGGTGAAAGTCCCAAAAGGTGTCGGGATATTGGGACTTTGGCATTCAAGATTTTGAAATTCTCAAGGATAGAATATCAGGAATCTCCAGGGTGAAAACCCCGAACAGATCTGGACCGTCCATCGGTTGGGACACGTGGCGGAGATCGAGAGTCCGTCTGCATTTCGCATGTCGGGACTTCAGGGATCAAGAGGATAGATGCTGGAGCATTTCGGCATTTGATTTCACGAAATCACGAAAGGATTGAGTACCGTCCATCATAGGAGGACGCGTGGAAAAAATCAAAGAATTCAAAGAAAATCCCAATAGGAGGGCCATTCCGGCATTTTGCGAATCCTGAAGACATGAGACATGCGCATTTTGGGAATGGAAGTTCCAAAATCACGAAAAAGTGGAAAGGCCCAGGAGAATCGGGAAATCGGGATTCGAAGGATCGGGATTCCTAAGGACAAGAGGTCCAATGCATTTCGGCATTTGAAAGTCTGAAATCCCGAAAGGAGATAGGAAGCCAGGAAATTTCCATTTTAGCATTTCTCACATCAGCACTTCGGGAGTCAAGAGGACGGGAGGTCGGGCTCTCGTGTTGGTAAACCCCGAAGGAATTAGGGCTACGGTCTTATGAAGAGCGGTCACATGGACCAGAGCATATCTAGCCGAGGCTAAGGCAAGAAAGGCCATTTCGTCTTTTCGACACTTCAGTGTTCGGAGGATCGAAAAGACAGGCGTTCGTGACATCGGGAATCTAGAAAACCCCGAAACCCGAAATTCCATTTCAGGGAAAATTCATGGTCGTGTGCAGAAGACCGTGAGGAAAGATAAGGACCTGTGGATCGAGATTTTAATAGAGATTCCAGTAGGGAATCAAAAGAGCAAATTCGGCTCGAGGAAGAGATTGGACGATCCTTAAGACCGGGAGGTCAGCGTAGGGACTCTGTCGAGGCAGAGTGTGCGTCTGCGTCAGTTGGTATCAGAGCCCGGATTTTGTTTGTATATTGCAGACAGAAGGAGCAGGAAGGAGACAGAGTGTTGAAAATCTATAAGGATTGTTTGTAGGTAGGCAACAGTCCATAGACAGTCAGGAGGATTGTAGATGAAGCTGGGAGTACTCAGGTTTGCAGGAGTGACAATAGATTTTCCAGGAGGGAAAATAGACAGCAGGATGGCTACCAAAGGCCACATGCGTGGTGGTAATAAAAACCAGAGGATGACTAGAAGACAACATAGGTTGTTGAGAAGGGAGTTGAGGCATACTGAAAACCTCAACATACCAGAGGAAGAGAATAGGGTTCAGATGTGTGAACCAGAGACTGGGAGAGGTCTCAATGATGTAGAGGACGAATTGGGATCAACTAAAGATCTTAAGCACTACCAGGAGGGTAGAGAAGAAATTCCAAATTTCTAGGTGGGCAAAGAGCTGAGATCGCTGCGGGATCTCACAGACTGTCATGAGGACAGCCGGGGAATTTCAAATTTCTAGGAGGGAAATGGATCAAGATCGCTGCGGGATCTCATAGACTGTCAGGAGGGCAGCAAAGAGTTTCCAATTTTCCAGGTGAGCAAGGGAGCATAGATGGGATCAATTGATTCCATAGACTGCGAGGAGGGTAGCAGAGAAATCCCAATTTGTCAGGTGGGAAGGTATGAGCAGTTGAGGCTATGTGAGAGTCTTATAAACTCAGAGGTGAGTTTAGATCATCCCGAGGAGTTGACAGATCAGGTGAGCTCAGAGATGGATTTGAATCAGCAGATGAAGCTGACAGAAGAGGATTTGAGGAGTTTTCTAATGATTGGGGGAATCGAAATATTCCTACCATTTTCCCAAGAGTAGGCAGAAGTATGTGTTATAGATGCAGCAACAACAGAAGCAGGACAACCCAAGAAGAAGAAGAGAATGATCATTCTGATGAATGGCTCAATGCTTTCAACCAAAAAGCTAAAAAGAAGGAAGCTGCAGCACTGAAGCCAGCAGCAGAAGAAGTCGAAGATAAGGCAGGCAGATTGATCACTCCATGGGAGATGGAGTTGAAGATGCTGGAGGATTGGCTAAACAATACAGAACCGACAAGAGAACTGGTAGAAGTTGATTTGTCAGAGAAGGTGACTGAACAACAGGTTAGTCAAAGGGAGACTACAGAGTTGAAGTCTGCAACAGACTGGACACTTAGTGCCACAGGAGGAGGAGATGAAGAAAGCATGGGAGATCATGATGATCTGCCCATTTGTAGAAAATTTGTGCAGCTGGGGAGATTGCATGAGCACGGCCAGCCATTGGAGCAGTTGGACGAAGTGATCAAGGAGATCAGGGAGCTAATGATCAGATCAGTAGATACTGCCAGCAAGGAGGGGCTGGACAGAAAAGAAGAAGCAACAACAACAACAACAACAGGGAGATGGAGAGGATGAACAGCTCCAGAGATTTGATTGGGATCCAGGAGGATTTTCACAGCCGAAGGTGGAAGCTCATGATAAGGATCTCATGAAGTTTTCAGCTGAGGAGTATGATGCAGGAGCATCTTTCCACCTTAGCCAACCAGCCAGCCAGCCAAGTTGGCGGATTTCAAATCGTGCATTCAAGAGATGCGCAACCCTCATTTCAAATTTGAATGAATGTAAATTAATGACTTAGGTTGTTGAGCCGTGAAGTTGTGCCTTTGTGCAGGCTATGAATAGATAGGACTTTCATATTTTGTAAGGCTAAGATCTAGATCTGATCCTGGACTAGACAACCCATTCAATGTAATTGAATAGGGTAGGTAGATAGAAGGGAAGAGCTCTAAGGGCCCCCTCAGGTAAAAGATCTTTTGGGGGATCTCATTTTGTAATAGTTGATTCAAGGAGTAGTTGTAAGAGAGGAGAGAAATTTGAGAAGGATCCAAGACCTTGCTACAGGCCGTGCTTAGGAACATCTTGTACAAAAATGGGCATTTGCCATTTTAATACAAACAACAGTTTTTCCTGCATGTATTTCTATGTTGAATGAATGTCTGTATGTGTTCTATTATGCTATGAATGTATGTTGTTATCATGCATTTGCAGGAGTGTGTTTGATTTCAGGTGAAGGTATTTGAGGCTTCATACCATGAGGGTGTGATAGAACGCTGCAGGTTCTGATAGCCGTGCACAGAGAGTGCATTTCTGAATTCTGTGTGTTCAGACAGAGGTGTGCCAGGTGGGCACAGGAACTGAAATCATCAACTCAAAATAAGACCTTGGAGGTTGCTAAATACCTCAGAAGGCAAGGCTATGGAGAAGAACAAAGTTGCAGACAGAAGCTCTCTTTGAGTTCTGTAGAGCTTTGCCAAGAGGGTATTGAGCAGGTGCAAGGAGTGCACAGAAGACATAAACTCTGCTGTGAGTTCTGTGAAGCTCTGCCAGGAGGGCATTGAGCACAGGCACAGATTGCTGAGGAAGATCTCTGCTGTGAGTTCAGATAGAAGTCAGAATCACTAAGGATTCTGAGAGCTCTGCCAAGAGGGCATTGAGCAGGTGCATAGGGTGCACATGAGGGGAAAAAAATGCTGGAAGTTCTGTGAGAAGATACTTTGCCAGGTGGGCATTGAGTAGATGTAAAAATAGGCATAGGAGAAAATAAGTCTTTGAGTTGTGTGATCTGAGGAAGAGTCCAAGAAGAAGGATCTTCACAGGGTTGTTGAACACCCTGAGCACTCAACAAGAGGTTGCTTGAGTAAAGGATAGCCAGGAGGGCATTCAAATTCTCCATTTGCAGGAGAAGGAAGAAGGATAAAATCCCTCAGGGGTCTGAGTATTTGAAAAGCTCAGAAGAGATAGCACTTTCGTGTGCAAGACCCTGCAGAAGTGCAGAGGTCACAAATCTTCAAGGATTTGAAGAAAAGCTCAGGAGGGACAACGTTTTTACATGCACAGGTGGGATTCAAAGTGTGGAGCTCGCAGAGAAAAGGAGCTAAGGTGGAGGCCTTAAGAATTTGGGAAATTCTTCCAAGTCTGGGAAGAAAGGGCTGAAGCTCAGGAGGAGGGACAACAACCGTCCGATCAGACTGTGAAAGAGATCTGGACCATCGGATTTCCCACGTCCAGGAAGTAGTAGAGAGAGCTTACAGAGAAGAAAGAATCTGGATCGTCGGATCTTGGTCCAATTACCTGTCAGCCATTGGATTTGACAGTAGCTGCACAAGGTTTAAACTTCATGAATGGGAGGGTGAAAGTCCTGAAAGGCGTCAAGATATTAGGACTTCGAAATTCGGGAATTCGAAATTCCTAAGGACAGGAGATCGGGAATTTCCAGGGTGAAAACCCCGAAACAGATCTCGACCGTCCATTAGTTGGGACACATGGCAGAGATCGAGAGTCAATCGGCATTTCGCATGTCAGGACTTCGGGGATCAAGAGGACAGGATGTCAAAGCATTTTGGCATTTGATTTTGTGAAATCGCAAAATGATTAAGGACCGCCCATCATAGGAGGACGCATGGTGTAAATCCAAGATTTCAGAGAAAATCCCGATAGGAGGGCCATTTCGGCAGTTCGAGATTCGACATTTCGCAAATACTAAAGACAAGAGACACACACATTTCGGGAATGGAAGTTCCAAAATCGCAAAAAAGTGGAAAGGCCGGAGAGAATCGAGAAATCAGGATTCGGAGGATCGGGAATCCTGAGGACAAGAGGTCCAATGCATTTCGGCATTTGACAGCCCGAAATCCCGAAAGGAGATAGGAAGCTGGGAAATTTCCATTTCGTCATTTCGCACATCGGCACTTCGGGAGTCGAGAGGACGGGAGTTCGAGCTCTCATGTTGGTAAACCCCAAAGGAATTAGGGTTGTGGTCTTATGAAGAGCGGTCACATAGACTAGAGCATAGCCAGGCGGGGCTAAGGCGAGAAATGTCGTTTCGGCTTTTCGGCACTTCGGTGTTCGGAAGATCGAGAAGACAGGGGTTCGTGACATCGAGAATCTAGAAAACCCTGAAAACCGAAATTACATTTCGGGGAAAATTCATGGTCGTGTGAAGAAGATCGTTAGGAAAGATAAGGACTTGTGGATCGGGATTTTAACAGAGATTCCAACAGGGAATCAAAAGAGAAAATTCGGCTCGAGGAAGAGATTGAATGACCCTTTAGACTGGGAAGTCAGCACAGGGACTCTATTGAGGCAGAGTGTGCGTTTGCGTCAGTATGTCTCTGGACAATAACTATGTGCTACTATGGTGGATGTGTTCCATTGGTGGTGACTATATGTGTCACTCGTTAGTATCCGTGTGCTACTTGGAGTGGTTTTATACCACTTGATAGTAGTTGTGTACTACTATGGATAGACACAGTCGTGTTCCATTTGATGGCAGTGTATTTGATTGCCATGGAGACTATCACTAGTGTTGGAGATGTTTGCTAGCTAGATGGATAGTGATGATGGTGCTCATGATTTGATCTATGAGATCATGAGATAGCCTGTGTATGGTCTATTTGTGCTCCAAACCATTTCCTTTAATACCTCCCTAGCTCGAAGGGAGTGTTGATGTTACGGTAGCTACAGGAGGTATTAACCTCCACGTGTATCCTTTGACGAGACTAGAATATTTCGGGAATCAAGAGAAACCGTAAAAAGTTGGATAATAAACCTAGAAGACAAGTCGGCTCAAGAGAATAATTAATATTAAGTTTATAGCCTCCAGGAAGAGAAGTCGGCCCAGTTAGGTGACTTGGAGCAGTATAAATAGAGGGTGCTTTAGGGTGCTTCAGTAGAAGTTGGTCCAGTTATATGTTAAATTTTTTTATCATTTTTTTTTTTGTTAATATAAATTATAAATAATTCAGTATGTTGTAATTAATAAATTTTCATATATATAATTTTAATTAATAAATTTTCATATATATAATTTTTTATATGTTGAAGATTGTTTATCATTTTTTCCATATAAACTATATGGAAAGATAAAATAATTCACTGTGTGTTGTAATTAATAAAGTTCAACAATTTATATAAAAGAAAAAAAAGGAAAATTAAGTTTCTCATATAAAATATTTAAGAAATAAAATGGTTGAGAGTGTGTCATAATTAATATATGAAAAAATTAAAATTCAATTTCATATAATTTTTCTAAAATGTATTATTTTTTATATGCTGAAAATTATTTAACCGTCTTTTTTAAAATTGAAAATTAATTTTTCCCACGGAAAAATAAAATAGTTCACTATGTATCGTAATTAATAACGTCTAACACTTTATAATATAGTAAATTTATTAGTTTTAGAAAGTCTTTTTCCAAGTAGTATAAAGAGAATGGGCGGATGATAGAATTTTATTTTTGAATCCAAAAATATGTGTTGTATCACATATTTAAAAAAAAATAGTTAAAAAAAAATAATGAAACTAATAAAATGTATATCATAAAATTTTGTGATTTTAATTGTCAAACCATATTTTTTACATGTCAAAAGTAAGGGAAAGTGTACACAATAGTGAGAAGGATGAATTTGAAGGAAAGTGCACATTGATAATTGTTAGACATAAAATATATATCTCTATATCTACTAACCTAGGTATGAAATATGTCATGCCATGGATCACAAGATGTGAAAAATATTAAATCGGACCTTAAAACAAATAATTAGGATACAAACTAAAGCTTAAAAATATTGGGCATGAGATTTAACACAATATAAATTAGCATTTTATTTTGTAGCATGGAAACATTTCTTGAGTTTTGCTTGAAATATTGTCTTATATCTTAGATGGAGGGATTTATAATCACTTACAAGATGATTCAGTAACATGGATTTTAATTAATTTTTCATTTTGTAGAAATTTAAAAAACAAAATTAAATTTGTTTGTATTCAAATGTACATTAATTTTTAGTATGTTTTACTTGCAAGTTATAATTTTAATGACGAAAGGCATGGTTGAAGAAATCAATCATGAACACAAACATAACATAAATATTGTATACATGGAAACCCATTTGGAAAACCAACAAGAAATGATCTTGTTTTGGCTCTTTTTATGCATGGGAATGATTACAAATAGGGGTTATAAACTCCCAAATGAATATTGTTATATTCTTTCTCCTTGTCTACATTTTACGAAGTGCATCTCGGCTCTAAGACAATATCCATTCCCCATGGATAGTGACGGGCGTCCAAAATGGCATCCTTTTTTCAACTCCCTATAACCTTTTTTTATCACCTTTTCCCCACTTTCACACATTTCCATCACTTAACCTGTTCACCCGCATGCATTTTTGGACTAAGGTATAACTATGCCATTTCAATGATCATTCTTACATATTTAGAAGATAATCTACTTATTTTTCATGTTGACTGGTGAAATGTACATAGAACATTTTGCACAAGCATACAACATATAGGTACTCTGGAGGCATTGTAATAAGTTTTTGCAACACCTTATGTGTTGCTACAACACCTTTTGTGTTGCTGCAACACTCCCTGCAAGTTTGCAACACCTCCAGCGTGTGGTCAAGGCATGACCATGTTGCAATAGTTGGATAGCTCTGAAGCAGTCCAAATCCATGACAACAATTGAATCGATCGAGTAAGGATAAGGATGGAAAAAAAATCAACATACCCGACAACAACAATAAAGGGATCAAACCATTCACCAACAAAGAAGGAAAACGAGAAAGAATAACAAAAAATCAGTTTCTTGTCTAGTCGATTGAGTCAGACATAGATATTTTATATTTTTTGTTGTAACTAGTCGAGGAACAACCAAGGTTCTCAAGGTTGTCCCTCGATCTCATCAGAAAAATAAGGAATGTAATAGATGTATAAATCATCCTCCATTCGAGCATGAAAGGGAGGAGAGATAGACAAACATAGAATAGAGAACATAAGTCATGTACTTTCTTTTCTGCAAGTTAATATAGAGTTCTTATTCTTGTTCGAAGTGCAGAATGTGTTAATTCGAGTATAAAAGCGTCCTACTGCACTATTAGACCAATAGCCCTTCTAAGGAGGTAGGCCCCCCTCCTTAGCTCAGTAATGTTTGTATCTTTTATAGTTTGTATATGTAGTTGTAGCATCGTTTATATATTTTCATTTATTTCCAGGAATTCCTATTTAACATCTTGTTGTAACTTAGTACTAACATTGTATGGCGTTGTCTTTTGGTTAAGAGGTTGTCTTTTGGTTAAGAGTGAACAATTGTAGCATGTTTTCCCTATTTCCATTTATTTCCAACAATTCCTCTATTAACAACTTGTTGATCATTGTAGCAGGGTATCACTTCCTGATTGAATGAGAGAATAGTTGTAGTGTCTCTCATATTTTCATTTATTTCTAACAATTCCTCTATTTAACTTTTTTGTGATTCAAGTAATTCCCTTGCCGAGACTCGGGTTGTTGTAACTCTTGTTGCTGCAACTCTTGTTGTTGTAACTCTGTATCGCTGACTTTATCTTTATAGTTGACAATTGTGTGGTTTATGGATTGAAAGCATAGTTTGGTTTGATTCTTATAGCTTGAGGGTTGTTGCATCTCAGTATGAGAGCCATAACATATATGTCACCTTAATCAAGATCACCTTAATGCTTGAACAAGTCACCCTTACTTTTTTGCAATTGTAGTTTACTTTTCCTGCAAAGTGTGATTTACTTTTCCTGCAAAGTATGATTTAATTTTCTTGCAAGTGTGATTTATTTTCCTGCAAAGTGTGATTTACTTTCCCGCAAGTGTGTTATTTACTTTCCTGTAGCTATGTGTTTTCATTCCTACAAATGTGGATTTGATAGAGCTTAATTTGGTGACTTGCTAGAGCATCTTGTTATATTGCCTTGTGATATTCATTTGAAAAGTAATACAACTCGTTGGAAATTACAACATTATACTTGCATATATGGTGCACGACAATTCGTAATTTCAAATACGACCTCGTATTGATAATTAAATGTACATATCTTAAGTTTCTTACTAAAATTAATTAGGAAGTAATTGAAAATTCCATCATTTTTGGTGTTGTTGTCAAGGAAATGTCAAAAACATTGTAGCTTTGCCATTTTTTGGATTTTTAGTACAGTAGGTTGAGTGATATGATTTATTTTCAGCAATTTGTAGGATGATTTTCTAGTCTTTTCTATGCACAAAGTTAGAGATCAACAAGGTAGATTCATCAGTTCATCCAAAAATCCCTGTAAAGATAACAATGTAGGTCACTCTCAAGAGGGAAGGGAACTCAATTAGCCAAACTATATGTAGCCTACATCAAGTTTTCTTTCCAAGAAGAGAACGGAGACCTCCCCTCAAGAATATGAAACTATACAAGGTTATATGCACACAGAGGTTATTCCTTTAGAGGAGTTGGTTAGTGAACAATACCACTCCGAAGAGTTTATTTTCCCTAACGCAATTTTGGAAATAGAAGACATCTCTCAGAAGGAAATGGCACACGAAACTGAAAAACAAGAGACCTTTGCCTTCATATTTCCAATTAAAGGATCAAATGAAGAGACCAAAATGAAGAATATGCCTCATTCATCCTTACCAAATTTTCATGTTCTATCTAAAGAAGACCCCGATACCTTCCTCTTCACATTCAATGTACTTTGCAAAAGTTGTGATTACGTGTCAGATGCCCAAAAATTAAAACTTTTTTCTTCCACACTCAAGAATTCTACATTACATTGGTTCATGGGCCTTGGTAGGGACAACATCCGCACATGGGACCAGATGACTCATAAATCTCTGGAAAATAACCAAGATTATTGTAAAGATAAAACAAAGGAGGGAGGAAGTATTTACAATGACACAACATGAAGAAAAGAGCCTTGAGGATTATGTTGAAATATTTAACTATAATTTGTAGAGGGAAATGCAACGAGATTTGGCTCCCAAGACACGACTTGTCTTATTCTTGAGAGAATCTGAGACTATTTCATTGAAATCCTCAATTTGATGGGAGAAGGAGATATCTCTCAGCGAGACTATGATGTCATCTTGGAACTCTATTGTAAATATTCCATAGGTACTTGTTGACGGACAAAAATGACCGTCCGTCAACTGGGAGAGTGGAACCGGTCCGGGGTTGTCTAAATAACCCAAGCCGTTTGGAATGGACCACCTTGACGAGTTTAACGGCTCCGTTGGCCGCCCTAAGGTCTCCTAAGAAAACCAAAGAGAAAAGTTGATCTGAGCTAAGTGCTCTACCTAAACTAAATAAAACAAACTAACTATAACTAAATGAAAGAGACTAACTAAAGTAATGGAAACTAGAAACTAATAAAACAAAGAAAGAAACTAACTTCACTAATCTAACTATGAACTACTCAATAAACTAAAACTAACTACAAACTACTCTAACTATTATATATACAAAAGACTAATAACTCAAATCAACTATTTAATTATCAAGTTAATTACAGTTTATTCACAAATATACATTGCATACAATCTACAGATTTGAATAAAACCTGTGAAACTCCTGTGTTTGCTGCCTTATGACAGCCAAGAATCTTTTTTGATTTTTATAATTTATGAATAAGAAAGTAAACTAACTGAAATTAAACGATCTAATATATTAATTAACTCAATTACTAGCTAATATACTAAGCAAATAATTGACAAACAAACCTAGAAACGCTCCAAATCTGCCCTGTGTATGATGACTCCTTAAGCTGGTTGGAGGAAGAAATTCACACCAATTAGTCCTTAAGCTTCTCATAAACGATCATCTATGCTGCTTCTTGAAGTATGTTACAGGACAAACAAAACATAAAAGAATATCATAACAATTTTCTAGTTATAAATTTCTGCAAAAGGGGAAACCTATTGTGCAACAAACTTATATATTACAATTCAAATTATGAAGAAGACAAAGCTATCATTCACTAAAAAGAATTGATAATTGTTATGTCTTTTATCGATTTAGGAAGAAACAAGATATAGATGACAGAAATAAAATTATATCATTTGCATTTGATTTAGGTAGCTAAAGCAATACTAAACCATAAACAAGCTGATATACAAAACATGGAACAAAGTGTCGATATATTGAAAAGCGAAAGCTATGACAAAACACCAATTCTGCTCCAGTTTGAATCAATACTCCATATCCTTGTTCTCCCCAACTGAGGATTATTGATTATTACAAAATCATAAGTTTAAATAGGTTTCTCACAAGGTAAAACATCCTTGTGAATAATAGTAAACAGTTTACACAATCTGGGAATAATCCCAAAATTCTCTTAAACTAAATAACTAAAATTGCAGATGAAATCCTTAAGATATCCTCCAATTGCTCCTCACATCCATAACAAATTCGAATTTTCCTGTAATAGACAAAAAACAATAATTTAGAAAGATATTTTATTGATAAAATGGCTAAAAATCTGGTCCTGTAGACTAGCTACAGAATCAACTGATTCTGTAGCTGGTCTAAATTGAGAACAGACCTGTTTTAAATTAATTAAAACTTAACAGAAATATATTAAAACAAATATTTGATTTACTAATTAAAAAGAAATCAAATCATTTAAATCACAACAAACCAAAAACTGTTATGCTAATTTAGAACAACAGAATCTCAATTTAATCTAAATCAATCAAACAAATATCAAATAAATCTTTGAAATAAATGCAACTTATATACAAAATCTATCTAGAATTGAGTGTAGGGATTAAAGCAGCTTCAGCGTTGGCAAAAATGTTCCTTGATATTGAATGGCCCTTGCTCGATCAACTCATTCCAAAACCCTTTTGCCCCATGTAGATTTGCCAAAGCACACCAACCATTAAGAATGAAGTTTAGGCTTTTCATATTCATAGGAAAGTCATTCTGCCGAAGGTTAAGCAAAGCCTCTGCTTCTTGGATGTGTTTATATCTACATAGAGCACATATAAGAATTTGGAAAGCAGGAGCATTGAGCTTCAGACCAAATTCTTCTCGCTTGTCAAATGTCTCAATTGCTGATTCCACCATGTGAGCAGCTGCATATCTTCTTATCAGTATGGTGAAGGTTTCATCTGTGACCACAGATGGACTGTCTCCCTGATTGTGCATTTCCTTCACTAGCTGCCACATTGTCTTAAAATGTTGGGMCTTRCCTAGAATATTTAGAAGTGCATYATAAGTCTBTGTGCCATTGYTGTARCYARGMTRTTGAGAGGCCCACACAAARAAAAACATAGCAATCTTCCAATCATTTTTATGTCTAGCAAGCACCTCTAGCACCAAATCTGTATAAATAGTTATGCCATACTTTACACGATCCTGTAGGATTAATTTTAAGAAGTCTCTGAATGACATGGGCATCATTTGCTTCTGGGCAATCAGAAATTGAACTATTGCCAAGTTCATCATGGTCCAAATCAACTAGACCTGAATCCATCCTTTGCTCTTCACCACTTTTGCTGCCTTATCTGGCCTGTTGCACTTGTAATAAACTCGAAGCATATAATGAAAAAGATAAGAGTCTGGTTTAATGTCATTTTGATTTTCGATCATTTCCAATAAGGTACATCTTTACAACTACGTTATAAGTAACCATGTCCAATTTTGTTTTTTGAGGATTTTAACTGCAAATACAGATCTTGTGCTTTTGCAAATAGTCCCATTGTGCTGTAAACATCTATCATGGTGCATGTGATCTGCAAGTTGGAATCAACAGAACCCTTGGACATTTTGAGAAAATTTGTGCTTCACCCTCGCAATTTCTTGAAGAAACTCCAACGCCTCAGCTAACATGTCATTCCGTGCATATGCCAGGACCAGGATTGCAGAGGCTGTCTCATCAAGTTTCCCTCTTTCATGAAGAGATGCTTTCAGAATTGACGAAAATTTGTTGAGCCTATCAGCCCTTTCATAAGCCTGTACAAGAATCTGAATGATTGAGGCATATTCATAGCCCATATCTATCATATCTGACAAAATCCGCACAGCTCCATCCTCATCATTGAATTTTGCAAGMAAATTGATAATAKTTTTTAAATTTAGAGAGCTGRGATGAAATCCMTTAGTMTTCATTTCATTGTAGTACCATAATGCTTCCTTCAATCTGCCAGCTTTTCCACAACCTTCTATCATAGACCTGTATGTTGCTTCGTTTGGCTTCAATCCTACATTTTGGAGGTTTTGGAATAAACTCATAGCCTGTTTTAACAAGCCCACCTTCCCGTATCCTGTGATCAAACTGTTCTGAAATAGCTCCATCCTTGTTAGGCACTTGTTTCCCTTCATGCCCACACACATACAGAGTGGACGATTTGGAAAATGGGAAGCTAATTCATTGATTCAACACAGTATACTGGCAATAAATTTGCTCCTTAATCAACTTGATTTAATTCCCAAGACAAAGATAGCTCTAGGGTATGTTGCTGTGGATAAATCAATCAACCCACTAAAATATGAATAATCCTTTAGCACAGATCTGGAAAAGTGATAAGCATGCACACAGACCCAAGCCATTGAGGAGATCTAAAAAATGACCTTTAAAACACGAGCTAGAACTCTGTAATGGCTCACTTTCTGAAAACACAGTCCTCGATGAGGGTAAAGAGGCTAAAAACGGTTCTGGGTTTTCAACCGTTCGAGCTAATTCAAAACCATTTGCCCAGAATCGCTCACGCAAAAACGTGACTCTGGGAGCAAATTCGGGACAAACTTCTTTGGCAAAATGAAACCACAACTGACTCTGAACACCTTGGAGGTTTAATTCGCCCTTCGGCAGCCAGGAGATAACACACAATGATCCAGGCTAAGGGACAAGGGTTTGAATAGATTAGGCTAAGAGATTCTCCCAAAAATCCACAGAGGTAACCCTGGCAAGGAGGCAAGCATCAATGCAAAGTGTGTGAGGGTGATAGAGGTTATCTCTGTTCATGCCATTCTACTGTTCTACCCATAAAGCATAGTTCAACCATTAAGCCACGTGCACAAACAATGAAATTGAATAGATATGTGCCTACCAATGTGCGCATAAATCAATCAATTTGAAAACAAAATCAAATAATCAACCATGTGCCAATGTCTTGTAACAACTCATATAAGTATTTTAGCCAAGGTGCCAAAGAGTCTTCAACATGCCAATAGTTATAAAAACATTAACATGGTGATTATATCAAAAGTCATATGTGAAAGATTTAACCATAATGCTTATGCATTGTTGTGAAACCAATGGTTAAGTAGGCTAAATAAGAAACATGTAAATCCAAAACATCACAAACCTAATGAAACCAAGTCACATAATCAATAAAAAAAAAATGTCCAATGAGTATAGATCGAAAGATTTGCCAGCTGCAAAATGATAAGTGAAATGTAAGCGCAACGGGCATATCAATCAGAAGGATGACGACAATTCAAACAATGATTCTAACGTGACTTTGAAGGACTAATTTTTCACGCTTACAGTCGTGAAAGCAAAACGAAGATAGGCGTGAGAAAAGGCGCAAAGAATAAAAAGCGTCCTTCATTTGAAAATTGCGACGAAAAAATCAATGTTTGTGAAACATTTGTGTAGGCAGCTTATGAGACAATGAAAAATGTGAATTGGCTGCCAACAGTACTTCAAAATCAGGCAAAGGACCAAGAGATATATTAACAAGGACTAGCAAGACTGTTGGATGTGGAGTCATAAGAGCAAAAATTGGGAATATGTTAGAGGAATTCAAAACTAATGTACTTATTTCCTTGAGCTCCTAGTTGGATACATTGCAAATGAAGAAGAAGAAACAAAATATAGAACGAGCTTTGGCCATCTTTTTCCCAAAATGTAGAAAGAAGCACCCATGGATGGAGTATCCATTGGACCAAATCCAATTTTGTGGAATATGCAATGGGGACCATGCTACTTGCAATTGTATGTCCTTACTAGGACTGAAAGTTGTCTATCAAAAGGCTGAGGAATTGGAGAAACTCTGCTTTGTCTCTCAGAAGTCACCATGGCACCCCAGACCTCAAGGTATGGTTCAAGACCAATCTCAATATTTTAATTCATACTAGAATAACCCTTCCATGTAGTATTTCTCTCAGGCATGGTGCATTCCAACGCAACGATGGGTGGCCCCTCCTCCTCCAAACCAGTTATGGCAATAGGGGTGGAGAAATACCACTTTAGGAGGTCCTCAATAGGCCATGACACAACCTCCCATACAAATTCTTCCTCCTCCATAGATGTAAGAATCCACATTAGCCCCTCCCTGACCACAATTACAGGCACAACCCACCCCCAATCCTAATAATAGGAGTTCATCCCAACCATCACAAGTTGTCAAACTTTCCACCTACCCTACCTATTCCATCTCTTCCTTAGACTCCCATGACATCCATCTTTGATCGAGGAAGACACTAACAAAGGACCAACCTTCTATTCGTCTTGCAGATTTGAATGAGGATGTCAAGAATAAAGAACAAGAACATGAACAATCTCATGAACCTTTGAACTCTAATAATGCACACCATGAACTTCAAAACCCACCTTATCTAGAAATATTAAACCTAGAGAAACCTCTTACTCACCTTGAGTTCGACTTCTTGGGGGAACTAAAAAACATGTGTGTTAAAATACAATTGTTCCAAGCCATAAATTATGTTCCTATCTATTGAAAAGAAGTACAAGAACTTGTTTAAGAAAACCCAATAGAAAAAGAAAGGATCCCCAAACTGTCCATGTTATGGGTAAACTATCATACTTAATGATGGGGGGAGTTCTCATAGACAAATACTTTGATCTTGGCGGCCCGATAGTTAATGTGAAGATTAATAATACACTCATTAGCAACACATTAATCTACCTTGGTGATGTCATTAATGTTATGATGTGTGAGACCATGCAAGCCTTAGGACTCATGGGCCTTAGGGAAACCCCAACTGTACTCCAACTTGCTAACAACTCAACTACCAAACCGGAGGGAATCTTAGAGGAGGTAGTGATCTCCATAGATTCATGGGAATATCCCATCGAATTTATGATCCTACAACCCAAAACCTCTATGGGGGGTATCATTTAATCCTAGGAAGGCCATGGTTGGCCACAACTGACGCTTACATCAGTTGTAGGTCAGGAAAAATGACCATTTTCCACTGGACCTCTACAAACCAATTAACTCTATATCCTCCCGCCAAACCCAAAATAGATTTTGAAACACCACTCTGGGATGACAAAGAATATAGTGATGTAGAAGGAGAATTTCATGTGGTCCTCTCTATATATCAGTACCTAGCCATCAGAGAGAAAACAAAGGATGACAAAATCAATGATTTCATAACTTCGTCTTCCTCAATAAACTCACATATTCTTGAGCAAGTTATGCACCCATAAATACAGGTTTCTCTTGCCTCAACAAGCATCTCACATGTAGAACATAAGTCCCCTCCTGAAAAATATCAAGGGTATACCACATAAACTATAGAAATTAGCCCTGATAAAACCTTGAACATCAATTGAGGATTGTCTGAACAAAAAAAAAAGAGCGAGTGGTTAAAGTACTACAAAACAACAGTGATGCATTCACCTAGGATTACTTTGACATGAAGAGAATCCATCCTAACTTATGCACACACCATATTTACATTAAAGAATGGTATATACCCATCTTCCATCCCTAGCACCAGATGAATCCAACACTAAAGGACATAGTTAAGGAAGAACTATAGAAATTTCTTGCAACCAACTTTATTTATCCATTTTTCAACAACCAATGGGTCTTTCCTTTATTCATGGTACCAAAGAAGAATGGTAGATGGAGGATTTGTGTGGACTATTGAGAACTCAAAAAAGAAACAAACAAGGACCATTTCCCACTCCCACTCATTGACCAGGTCTTGGATACGTTAGCAGGGAAGAAATAGTTTTATTTTCTCGACAGATTCATCAGGTATAACCAGATCCAGATTGTGCCCAAAGATCAAGACAAAAAATGTTTAACTGTCCATGGGGGACATTTTATTATCGTGTTCTACCATTCGGGTTATGTAACTCCCCTACCACCTTTCAAAGATATGTAATTGGTATATTCTCTTATCTAATTCATGATTGTGTGGAAATATATATGAATGACTGTGTGACATATGGTGATGAATTTGATGAGGCATTGGAAAATTTAGAGAAAACATTGATCAGGTGTAAAGAATCAAATGTTTCCCTCAACAATGAGAAATGTGATGTTAATTGATGGCATCATATTAGGGAACTGCATCTAAGCTAAAGGCATCCAAGTGGATACAGAGAAAATCAAGGTAATATTAAAAAAATTTACTTTGTGTTCACAAAAAGAGGTACAATTTTTTTTAGGATATGTTGGTTATTACCATCGCTTTATTAAAAATTTCTCACGAATTTCTCATCCATTTTTTGCTTTTCTTAACAAATACTCTAAGTTTTTGTGGACAGAAAGCTTCCAACATGCACTTGAAGAACTAAAAACTAAGGTGTCTAAGGATCCTATTTTAAGAGGACCCAATTGGTCCCTCCCACTTCATATTTCTACGGATGCATCAAACACCACTATTAGAGTTGTTTTAGGAAAAAACTGGAAGGACATGATCCATGCATGATCTACTACATCAACAAAAATCTCACACCCGCAGAACTAAATTTTATGGTAATAGAGAAGAGTTTCTTGTGTTAATACATGCAATTAATAAATTTCAGCATTACATCAAAGGATATCCAATCATATTGCATGTTAACCATGTCACCATAAAATATATAATAAACAAACTTTAATTTATGCTCATTTAATGCAATTCATTATAAGTCACGATGAAAAGATCCTAGATCAATGTGACATGGTTTAGGGAAAACAAAAATTTATGCCCCATCCCTTAAAAGTTCCAACTAAGGGGTTGGGTGTGTTACAACTCATTACTTAGTTATATATGCACATATAGCCATAGTTATGCTATTTAGTGGTTAAACATACAATCATGGTTACTGCACACTACTATATAATCATCATCATTAAAGATAAACATACAAACAACTCTAAAGATAAACATGCATTCACATTAGATACATGAAATAACATCCAAAAGCACAGTTCTACATAGGGTTATCATGGTTCACCTCACTCTGTCATATCTACAGGATCCTCTTGCACACTAGACCCCTATTACCCTGAACTCGTTACTTAGTTATATATGCACATATACCCATAGTTATGTTATTTAATGGTTAAACATACAGTCATGGTTATTGTGCACTACTATATCATCATCAACATTAAAGATACACATATAAACAACTCTAAAGATAAACATGCATTCACATTACATACATGAAATAACATCCAAAAGCACGGTTCTACACAAGGTTACCATGTTTCAGCCCACTCCGGGCTATGTCCACAAAATATCGACTTCTTTATTATATTTGAGTGTCTTGGTTGCGCCCTACGCTACAATGGATGCTTACCATACAATTCTCCTCACATATGTAGCTCCTTTACAATGCTCTGCACTTTGAACCTCTCTTTCTCTCCATCTATATCTATCTCTCTTCGACTCTCTTCATCTCCCAAACTCGCGACACCCTTTACATATATATACATTATGATCGGATCCTTTTGACACCTCATCGTAAGTTACATCTTGTTGTAACTTAGTACTAACCTTGTATGTCGTTGTATTTTGGTTAAGAGTGAACAATTGTAGCATGTTTTCCCTATTTCCATTTATTTCCAATAATTCCTCTATTAACATCTTGTTGATCATTGTAGTAGGGTATCGCTTCCTGATTGAATGAGAGAATAGTTGTAGTGTCTCTCATATTTTCATTTATTTCTAACAATTCCTCTATTTAACTTTTTTGTGATTCAAGTAATTCCCTTGCCGAGACTCGGGTTGTTGTAACTCTTGTTGCTGCAACTCTTGTTGCTGCAACTCTTGTTGTTGTAACTCTGTATCACCGACTTTATCTTTATAGTTGACAATTGTGTGGTTTATGGATTGAAAGCATAGTTTGGTTTGATTCTTATAGCTTGAGGGTTGTTGCATCTCAGTACAGGAGCCATAACATATCTATCACCTTAATCAAGATCACCTTAACGCTTGAACAAGTCACCTTTACTTTCTTGCAATTGTGGTTTACTTTTCGTGCAAAGTGTGATTTACTTTTCCTGCAAAGTATGATTTAATTTTCTTGCAAGTGTGATTTATTTTCCTGCAAAGTGTGATTTACTTTCCCGCAAGTGTGTTATTTACTTTCCTATAGCTATGTGTTTTCATTCCTGCAAATGTGGATTTGATAGAGCTTAATTCGGTGAGTTGCTAGAGCATCTTGTTATATTGCCTTGTGATATTCATTTGAAAAGTAATAGAACTCATTGGCAATTACAACATTATACTTGCATATATGGTGCACGACAGTTCGTAATTTCAAATAGGACCTCATATTGATAATTAAATGTACATCTCTTAAGTTGCTTACTAAAATTAATTAGGAAGTAATTGAAAAGTCCATCATTTTTGGTGTTGTTGTCGAGGAAATGTCAAAAATGTTGTTGCTTTGCCATTGTTTGGATTTTCTGTACAATAGGTTGAGTGATATGATTTATTTTCAGTAATTTGTAGAATGATTTTCTAGTCTTTTCTATGCACAAAGTTAGGGATCAACAAGGTAGATTCATTGGTTCATCCAAAAATCCCTGTAAAGATAACAGTGCAGGTCACTCTCAAGAGGGAAGGGAGCTCAATTAGCCAAACTATATGTAACCTACATCAAGTTTTCTTTCCAAGAAGAGAACTGAGACCTCCACTCAAGAATATGAAACTATACAAGGTTCTATGCACACAGAGGTTATTCCTTTAGAGGAGTTGGTTAGTGAACAATACCACTCCAAAGAGTTTTTTTTTCCTTACGCAATTTTGGAAATAGAAGACATCCCTCAGAAGGAAATGGCACACGAAACTGAAAAACAAGAGACCTTTGCCTTCAGATTTCCAATTAAAGGATCAAATGAAGAGACCAAAATGAAGAATATCCCTCATTCATCCTTACCAAATTTTCATGTTCTATCTAAAGAAGACCCCGATACCTTCCTCTTCACATTCAATGTACTTTGCAAAAGTTGTGATTACGTGTCAGATGCCCAAAAATTAAAACTTTTTGCTTCCACACTCAAGAAATCTACATTACATTGGTTCATGGGCCTTGTTAGGGACAACATCCGCACATGGGACCAGATGACTCATAAATTTCTGGAAAATAACCAAGATTATTGTAAATATAAAACAAAGGAGGGAGGAAGTATTTAAAATGACACAACATGAAGAAGAGAGCCTTGAGGATTATGTTGAAATATTTAACTATAATTTGTAGAGGGAAATGGAATGATATTTGGCTCCCAAGACACGACTTGTCTTATTCTTGAGAGAATCTGAGACTATTTCATTGAAATCCTCAATTTGATGGGAGAAGGAGATATCTCTCAGTGAGACTATGATGTCATCTTGGAACTCTATCGTAAATATTCCATAGGTACTTCAAAATCAGGCAAAGGACTAAGAGATATACTAACAAGGACTAGCAAGACTGTTGGAGGTGGAGTTATAAGAGCAAAAATTGGGAATATGTTAGAGGAATTCAAAACTAATGTACTTATTTCCTTGAGCTCCCAGTTGGATACATTGCAAATGAAGAAGAAGAAACAAAATATAGAACGAGCTTTGGCCATATTTTCGCAAAATGTAGAATGAAGCACCCATGGATGGAGTATCCATTGGACCAAATCCAAGTTTTTGGAATATGCAGTGAGGACCATGCTACCTGCAATTGTACGTCTTTACCAGGACTAAAATCTTTCTATAAAAAAGCTGAGGAACTCGAGAAACTTTGCTTTGTCTCTCAGAAGTCACCATGGCACCCCAGAGCTCAAGGTATGGTTCAAGACCAATCTCAATATTTTAATTCATACTAGAATAACCCTTCCATGTAGTATTTCTCTCAGCCATGGTGCATTCCAACACAATGATGGGTGGCCCCTCCTCCTCCAAATCAGTTATGGCAATAGGGGTGGAGAAATACCACTTTAGGAGGCCCTCAATAGGCCATGACACAACCTCCCATACAAATTCTTCCTCCTCCATTAATGTAAGAATCGACATCAGCCCCTCCCTGACCACAATTACAGGCACAACCCACCCCCAATCCTAATAATAGGAGGTCATCCCAACCAACAAAAATTGTCAAACTTTCCACCTACCCTACCTATTCCATCTCTTCCTTGGACTCCCATGACATGCATCTTCGATCGAGGAAGACACTAACAAAGGACCAACCTTCTATTCGTCTTGCAGATTTGAATGAGGATGTCAAGAATAAAGAACAAGAACATGAACAATCTCATGAACCTTTGAACTCTAATCATGCACACCATGAACTTCAAAACCCACCCTATCTAGAAATATTAAACCTAGAGAAACCTCCTACTCACCCTGAGTTTGACTTCTTGGGGGAACTAAAAAACATGTGTGTTAAAATACAGTTGTTCCAAGCCATAAATTATGTGCCTATCTATTGAAAAGAAGTACAAGAACTTGTTTAATAAAACCCAGTAGAAAAAGAAAGGATCCCCAAACTGTCCATGTTATGGGTAAACTGCCATACTTAATGATGGGGGGAGTTCTCATAGACAAATACTTTGATCTTGGCAGCCCGATAGTTAATGTGAAGATTAATAATACACTCATTAGCAACACATTAATCGACCTTGGTGATGTCATTAATGTTATGATGTGTGAGACCATGCAAGCCTTAGGACTCACGGGGCTTAGGGAAACCCCAACTGTACTCCAACTTGCTAACAACTCAACTACCAAACCGGAGGGAATCTTAGAGTATGTAGTGATCTCCGTATATTCATGGGAATATCCCATCGAATTTATGATCCTACAACCAAAAATCTCTATAGGGGGTATGATTTAATCCTAGGAAGGTCATGGTTGGCCACAACTGACGCTTACATCGGTTGTAGGTCAGGAAGCATGACCATTTTCCATGGGACCTCTACAAACCAATTAACTATATATCCTCCCGCCAAACCCAACAAAGATTTTGAAACACCACTCTGGGATGACAAAGAATATAGTGATTTAGAAGGAGAATTTCATCAAGTCCTCTCTATATATCAATACCTAGCCATTAGAGAGAAAACAAAGGATGACAAAATCAATGATTTCATAACTTCTTCTTTCTCAATAAACTCACATATTCTTTAGCAACTTATGCACCCATAAATACATGTTTCTCTTGCCTCAACAAGCATCTCACCTCTAGAACACGAGTCCCCTCCTGAAAAATATCAAGAGTATACCACATAAACTATATAAATTAGCCTTGATAAAACCTTGAACATCAATTGAGGACTGTCTGAACAAAAAAAAAAGAGCGAGTGGTTAAAGTACTACAAAAAAACAGTGATGCATTCACCTAGGATTACTTTGACATGAAGAGAATCCATCCTAACTTATGCACACACCATATATACATTAAAGAATGGTATATAGCCATCTTCCATCCCTAGCACCAGATGAATCCAACACTAAAGGACATAGTTAAGGAAGAACTATAGAAATTTCTTGCAATCAACTTTATTTATCCAATTTTCAACAACCAATGTGTCTTTCCTTTATTCATGGTACCAAAGAAGAATGGTAGATGGAGGATTTGTGTGGACTATTGAGAACTCAAAAAAGAAACAAACAAGGACCATTTCCCACTCCCATTCGTTGACCAGGTCTTGGATACATTAGCAGGGAAGAAATAGTTTTATTTTCTCGACAGATTCATCAGGTATAACCTGATCCAGATCGTGCCCAAAGATCAAGACAAAAAATGTTTAACTGTCCATGGGGGGCATTTTATTATCGTGTTCTACCATTCGGGTTATGTAACTCCCCTACCACCTTTCAAAGATATGTAATTGGTATATTCTCTTATCTAATTCATGATTGTGTGGAAATATATATGGATGACTTTGTGACATATGGTGATGAATTTGATGAGGCATTGGAAAATTTAGAGAAAACATTTATCAGGTGTAAAGAATCAAATGTTTCCCTCAACAGTGAGAAATGTGATGTTAATTGATGGCATCGTATTAGGGCACCACATCTCAGCTAAAGGCATCCAAGTGGATACAGAGAAAATCAAGGTAATATTATACAGAATTAATCACTCAAATATACATCATGGTGAAACAACCACTAGGATTATACATAATTAATCACTCAAATATACGGATCCAACAAATTCTCACTAAATTTCGACCTTGTATTGATAATTAAATGTACATCTCTTAAGTTTCTTACTAAAATTAATTAGGAAGTAATTGAAAAGTCCATCATTTTTGGTGTTGTTGTCTACGAAATGTCAAAAAAGTTGTTGCTTTGCCATTATTTGGATTTTTAGTACAATAGGTTGAGTGATATGATTTATTTTCAGCAATTTGTAGGATGATTTTCTAGTCTTTTCTATGCACAAAGTTAGGGATCAACAAGGTGGATTCATCAGTTCATCCAAAAATCCCTGTAAAGATAACAGTGTAGGTCACTCTGAAGAGGGAAGGGAGCTCAATTAGCCAAACTATATGTAACCTACATCAAGTTTTCTTTCCAAGAAGAGAATTGAGACCTCCATTCAAGAATATGAAACTATACAAGGTTCTATGCACACATAGGTTATTCCTTTAGAGGAGTTGGTCAGTGAACAATACCACTCCGAAGAGTTTATTTTTCCTAACGCAATTTTGGAAATAGAAGACATCCCTCAGAAGGAAATGGCACATGAAACTGAAAAACAAGAGACCTTTGCCTTCAGATTTCCAATTAAAGGATCAAATGAAGAGACCAAAATGAAGAATATCCCTCATTCATCCTTACCAAATTTTCATGTTCTATTCAAAGAAGACCCTGATACCTTCCTCTTCACATTCAATGTACTTTACAGAAGTTGTGATTACATGTCAGATGCCCAAAAATTAAAACTTTTTGCTTCTACACTCAAGAATTCTACATTACATTGGTTCATGGGCCTTGGTAGGGACAACATCCACACATGGGACCAGATGACTCATAAATTTCTAGAAAATAACCAAAATTATTGTAAAGATAAAACAAAGGAGGGAGGAAGTATTTACAATGACACAACATGAAGAAGAGATCCTTGAGGATTATGTTGAAATATTTAACTATAATTTGTAGAGGGAAATGCAACGAGATTTGGCTCACAAGACACGACTTGTCTTATTCTTGAGAGAATCTAAGACTATTTCATTGAAATCCTCAATTTGATGGGAGAAGGAGATATCTCTCAGCGAGACTATGATGTCATCTTGGAACTCTATCGTAAATATTCTACAGGTACCTCAAAATCAGGCAAAGGACCAAGAGATATATTAACAAGGACTAGCAAGACTGTTGGAGGTGGAGTCATAAGAGCAAAAATAGGGAATATGTTAGAGGAATTCAAAACTAATGTACTTATTTCCTTGAGCTCCCAGTTGGATACATTGCAAATGAAGAAGAAGAAACAAAATATAGAACGAGCTTTGGCCATCTTTTTCCCAAAATGTAGAATGAAGCACCCATGGATGGAGTATCCATTGGACCAAATCCAAGTTTGTGGAATATGCAGTGAGGACCATGCTACTTGAAATTGTACGTCCTTACCAGGACTGAAAGTTGTCTATCAAAAAGATGAGGAACTGGAGAAACTCTGCTTTGTCTCTTAGAATTCACCATGGCACCCCAGACCTCAAGGTATGGTTCAAGACCAATCTCAATATTTTAATTCATACTGGAATAACCCTTCCATGTAGTATTTCTCTCAGCCATGGTGCATTCCAACGCAAAGATGGGTGGCCCCTCCTCCTCCAAACCAGTTATGGCAATAGGGGTTGAGAAATACCACCTTAGGAGGCCCTCAATAGGCCATGACACAACCTCCCATACAAATTCTTCCTCCTCCATAGATGTAAGAATCCACATCAGCCCCTCCCTGACCACAATTACAGGCACAACCCACCCCCAATCCTAATAATAGGAGGTCATCCCAACCAACACAAGTTGTCAAACTTTCCACCTACCCTACCTATTCCATCTCTTCCTTGGACTCCCATGACATCCATCTTTGATCGAGGAAGACACTAACAAATGACCAACCTTCTATTCGTCTTGCAGATTTGAATGAGGATGTCAAGAATAAAGAACAAGAACATGAACAATCTCATGAACCTTTGAACTCTAATCATGCACACCATGAACTTCAAAACCCACCCTATCTAGAAATATTAAACCTAGAGAAACCTCTTACTCACCCTGAGTTCGACTTCTTGGGGGAACTAGAAAACATGTGTGTTAAAATACAGTTGTTCCAAGCCATAAATTATGTGCCTATCTATTGAAAAGAAGTACAAGAACTTGTTTAAGAAAACCCAATAGAAAGAGAAAGGATCCCCAACCTGTCCATGTTATGGGTAAACTGTCATACTTAATGATGCGGGGAGTTCTCATAGACAAATACTTTGATCTTGGCGGCCTGATAGTTAATGTGAAGATTAATAATACACTCATTAGCAACACATTAATCGACCTTGGTGATGTCATTAATGCTATGATGTGTGAGACCAAGTAAGCCTTAGGACTCACGGGCCTTAGGGAAATCCCAACGGTACTCCAACTTGCTAACAACTCAACTACCAAACCAGAGGGAATCTTAGAGGATGTAGTGATCTCTGTAGATTCATGGGAATATCCCATCGAATTTATGATCCTACAACCCAAAACCTCTATGGGGGGTATCATTTAATCCTAGGAAGGCCGTGGTTGGCCACAACTGACGCTTACATTGGTTGTAGGTCAAGAAACATGACCATTTTCCACGGGACCTCTACAAACCAATTAACTCTATATCCTCCCGCCAAGCCCAACATAGATTTTGAAACACCACTCTGGGATGACAAAGAATATAGTGATGTAGAAGGAGAATTTCATCAAGTCCTCTCTATAGATCAAGACCTATCCATCAGAGAGAAAACAAAGGATGACAAAATCAATGATTTCATAACTTCTTCTTCCTCAATAAACTGACATATTCTTGAGCAACTTATGCACCCATAAATACAGGTTTCTCTTGCCTCAACAAGCATCTCACCTGTAGAACACGAGTCCCCTCCTGAAAAATATCAAGGGTATACGACATAAACTATAGAAATTAGCCCTAATAAAACCTTGAACATCAATTGAGGACTGTCTGAACAAAAAAAAAGAGCGAGTGGTTAAAATACTACAAAAAAACAGTGATGCATTCACCTAGGATTACTTTGACATGAAGAGAATCCATCCTAACTTATGCACACACCATATATACATTAAAGAATGGTATATACCCATCTTCCATCCCTAGCGCTGGATGAATCCAACACTAAAGGACATAGTTAAGGAAGAACTATAGAAATTTCTTGCAACCAACTTTATTTATCCAATTTTCAACAACCAATGGGTCTTTCCTTTATTCATGGTACCAAAGAAGAATGGTAGATGGAGGATTTGTGTGGACTATTGAGAACTCAAAAAAGAAACAAACAAGGACCATTTCCTACTCCCATTCATTGACCAGGTCTTGGATACGTTAGTAGGGAAGAAATAGTTTTATTTTCTCGACAGATTCATCAGGTATAACCAGATCCAGATCGTGGCCAAAGATCAAGACAAAAAATGTTTAACTGTCCATGGGGGACATTTTATTATCGTGTTCTACCATTCGGGTTATGTAATTCCCCTAACACCTTTCAAAGATATGTAATTGGTATATTCTCTTATCTAATTCATGATTGTGTGGACATATATATGGATGACTTTGTGACATATGGTGATGAATTTGATGAGGCATTGGAAAATTTAGAGAAAACATTGATTAGGTGTAAAGAATCAAATGTTTCCCTCAACAATGAGAAATGTGATGTTAATTGATGGCATCGTATTAGGGCACCACATCTCAGCTAAAGGCATCCAAGTGGATACAGAGAAAATCAAGGTAATATTATACAGAATTAATCACTCAAATATACATCATGGTGAAACAACCATTAGGATTATACATAATTAATCACTCAAATATACAGATCCAACAAATTCTCACTAAATTTCGAACAAAATTAAACAAAAAATATATAAGATGAAAACTTAAAACAATTAAACTAAAACATAGAAATAACAATGTCTTAGTTGCGCCCTACGCTACAATGGATGCTTACCATACAATTCTCCTCACATACTTGCACCATGATTCAATCCAATCATAATTTAAGAATTAAAACCAAAACATTTTATTTAATAAATAAATTAAAAATTGATAAATGCATTTGGTATATTTTCTTTAAAAATATTAATCTAAAAAGTCAATATATTTTCATTGGAGATTTTAATCTTAAAACCAAAAAATATTAATCTAAAATGTCAATATATTTTCATTGGAGATTTTAATCTTAAAACCAAAGATAATTTCTTACTTGGTAAGAAAAAATGATAAATACTTTAATATAATTGTTTTATGTCTTAAGCCTAGATATTAAGTACTTTAATATACTTAATAATGGCATGTAAAATTTACTTTTTATCTCGGAAATATAAGATAGTGTAGAATATATTTACGCCGAAAGGCATACACCTATTGACAATGGGCAGATTTAATAGGGGTTTAGTGCTTAATAAGTTTTCTATGGACAGGATTAAATATCACTGGGATATTCTTAGTAGTCACACAAAATAAATGGCTGTGATTTCAATCATTAACTTCCTAGCTATTATAAAGACATCAGTTTATGTGTTTACTTTTTTACATTTACCTAATCATATTTAAAAATTACTTTGATAGCTAACTGATTGCCACGTAAGTGATTACCAGAAATTAAAATATTAACACCAGATAAATGAAGCCCAATAGCTTATTTGTTAATAGATAATTAAATTTAATATATTCTTTTAAAGATTCATTTCATCTTCTCAGCCTTTCGACCTTTACCAGCAGCTATTTTGCTGTTGTGCTAGTATATGTATATTTGGAATATTTCAATGTGTAGTAATAGTCATATAACTATTTCCACGTTATCCCTGCACTTGAGGATTAGACAAAATTATATTCCAAGACCCCTTTTTAAAAATTCTCTTTTTATAAAAGGCTAATAAACAATTATTATACCAAAATACAATGTGTGCATCTCTTCATCCCTTTCCATTCAAGAAACATTCAAAAAATACAGAAGACTTATATGTACTGATATAGAAATTCATTATCAGAGAAACGGATGAAGTGATGTGCTGAGCTGATCTTATCAGTTTTTGACATAGAAACTTCAATAAGAAACTTGATATACTTAATATGTTGCTAAATTACTGCTGCTTATTCCCAAAGGGTAGAATATGTTGCTGCTCTAAGAATCAAGCAATTCCCAACAGCTTCTTGACGTCTTTCTGCAAAAATGAAACTCAAAATATTATAAACTATTTTGAACTTTGCATCCCATTATACTACACTAGAATTTCTTACTCAAAAACCCTTTCAAACATTAAAGAAGTTTGTATGCAAAGTGATTAAATAGTGAGCTATTACTAGAAACGATATCATATGATATATGGAACTAACAAAGAGGGTTTGACCAAGACCTCCATATTGATCAGAGACTCCAGTGCGAAATATCCTTTTACATTTCCATCTTTGTCCACCAGAAACTTACTGAACTTCAACTTCAGTCCATAGCTAAAGGTGGGAAAAAGCCCATCTTTCCTTGATTCGCCTGCTTTTGGTTTCAAGAACTCGTATATATCTTGGCAATTAACTTCGACCTACATCACAGAGCTGGCACTTAACACCAAGGATCCAAAGAAGCAACCAGATGGACTGGTTAATTTAAATGAATCATCTAGCATAACAAGAGAAGAAATCCAAGGAGGTATGAAAAACAAAAGATGAAGACCTTGTCAAATATGAATATGGGAAACTCTGCTTCAAAGCGAGTGCAGGCCAATTCTGCAGTCTGCACATTATCACCTGGTTCTTGTCCACCAGACTGATTGCATAAACCCAGTATTTCTAATCCTGCAAACAGTTTTCTCAATAGTTTTCTAATCCAGACTGATTCGCTTGATTTTGATTTCAAGAACGCGTATATATCTTGGCAATTAGCTTCGACCTATACATCACAGAGCTGGCACTTAACACCAAGGATCCAAAGAAGCAACCAGATGGAGTGGTTAAATTAAATGAATCATCTAGCATAACAAGAGAAGAAATCAGAGGTATAAAATACAGAAGATGAAGACCTTGTCAAATATAGGAAACTCTGCTTCAAAGCGAGTGCTCTGCACATTATCACCTGGTTCTTGTCCACCAGACTGATTGCATAAACCCAGTATTTCTAATCCTGCAAACAGTTTTTTTAATAGTGTTGTTTTATTGTTCTATGTTTTTCATTGAATCTGAAATTACAATTTTTTATTGTTTAAATTGTATTTCTGAATTCAGAAATTAATTTATCTTGATGAAACACCCTGAACACTAGGATTATACAGAATTAATCACTTAAATATGCACATCCAACAAATTTTCATTAAATTTAAACAAAATTAAAGATGAAAACTTAGAACAATTAGAATAAAACACAGAAATAACAAGGCACTGCTGTAAATGTGTATACTATCCTCACCGACCTGCCGAAATGTGTATACTATTCTTAACAGGCCGAAATAAGTTCAGGCCGAAATGTGTATACTATTCTTAACAGGCCGAAGTAAGTTCAGGAAACAATGTAAGTATTTCTGAATTCAGAAATACTTAACAGGCCGAAGTAAGTTCAGGAAACAATGTGTATACTATTCTTAACAGGCCGAAATGTATTTCTGAATTCAGAAATGAATTATTTCTGAATTTAGAAATGAATTTAGAATTATACAAAATTAATCAGTTAAAAATATAGAGATTCAACAAATTCTCATTAAATTTCGAACAAAATTAAACAAATGAAAAAGTAGACTGACAGAGGATCTTAGTGAAGTCACTGTAGATCCAACAAATTCTCACTAAATTTAGAACAAAATTAAACAAATGAAAAAGTAGACTGCCAGAGGATCTTAGTGAAGTCACTGTAAAGACAGCAATTGGAACAGAGATGGAAATGGAAACAGAACCAGAAACCGGTCTGTTGGTCAGTTTTCTGGTAACATACAGTATATTGTTTAAAGTAATGCAAAGATTCTCAACAGGCCGGAATAAAAACTGGATATTACAGAGTAATTTAAATAAGTTCAGAGCTAACAGATTCTAGAACAACGTAAGTTTGGATAATACCAGAACAATTAGAACAATTAGACTAAAACACAGAAATAACAAGGCACTGCTCTAAGTATATGATAATTGTCTATGGGGCTGAACGGTCACAGAACCACGGAAAATGGTCACAGAAAATGGTCACGGAAAATGGTCACAGAACCACGAAAATGGTCACAGAAGCGAAGGAAAATGGTCACAGAACCACGGAAAATGGTCACAGAACCACGAAAATGGTCACAGAAGCCAAGGAAAATGGTCACAGAACCACGAAAATGTGTATACTATCCTCACCGACCTGCCCCTGAACCAAGATACTATTCTTAACAGGCCGAAATATCACAGAGTAATTTAAGTAAGTTCAGGCAACAATGTAAGTTTGGATAATACCTTGATCCTTGTACTTTGTATACACTTCATTTAACTCATTATAATGAGAGCTAGGCATCTCACTGCAAAACAAAACAAATAGCAATCCATAATCGATGAAGCGCAGAAGATAATTTTGTTCCTCAGATACATTTTTTTAAAACAAATCATATAAAAGGCCCGATTTAACAAAATTACAAAGCCACATGGTATAAAAATCTAATTTTTGCCATTTAATCACATAAATTCTCTCCATTATGAAATCATTGTTACCATACAGAAGCAAAAGGAAAAATTGCCATTACCATTGACAGCCAAAGTTGACAATGAGTAAAACCTTGCCCTTGTAGTTGCTGAGATCCACATCATTACCCCTGATGTCCTGCATAAAATTTAACACTATTGATTCAGGATATCTTATGCAAATGGGTTTACAGATAATGATATCAGAGAAATCAATTTAAAGAGAAATTAATACGAATACGAAGAGAGAAATTACCTTGACTGTGAAGTCATAGGCAGAGGGAGACTGGTTTGCCATGGTGTATTCTTGCTTTGATTTGCCAGTCGAGAACACGAACAGAGATCAAAATCTTGAGGAGGTATTCTTGCTTTGATTTGCCAGTCGAGGTGTGCTTTGAAGTGTCGAGGTGTGCTTTGAAGTATTCTTCCCGTCATCATAGTGCGCTTTTTCTACTGGCAGATTAACTTTTGGTATAGTAACATCCACCTGTAAGAGTATGTCCTGTAAACATAACGTCCACCTGTAAGAGTATGTCCTGAAAACATTACGTCCAACTGGAAGAGTAGGTCCTGACAAATATTCGGTTTTTATTCTCTCAAAAAATTTGACTTTTGGTAGAGTAAGGTCTCCTGTAAACACAACATCCACCTGTTTAGACTGACAAACATTCTGTTTTTCTTCTCTCAAAAACTTTGGCTTTTGGTAGAGTAACATCCTCGTGTAGTCCTGTAAACATAACATCCACCTGTTTAGACTCACAAACATTCACTCATTAAGTTTTTTCCTTAGACTCCACACTATGTATTTACAATGCATTTTAAATATTTACAACACAAGGTAGTCATTACCTAGTCCTCATGGCTTGACATCCATCTAATAACCACATACTTGCACCATGATTCAATCCAATCATAATTTAAGAATTAAAACCAAAACATTTCTATTTAATAAATAAATTAAAAATTGATAAATACATTTGGTATATTTGCTTTAAAAATATTAATCTAAAAAGTCAATATATCATTAAAAATTCAATATATCTTCATTGGAGATTTTAATCTTAAAACCAAAAATAATTTCTTACTTTGAAAGAAAAAATGATAAATACTTTAATATAATTGTTTTATGTCTTAAGCCCAAATATTAAGTACTTTGATATACTTAATAATGACTAAAATTTACTTTTTATCCCGGAAATACAAGATAGTGCAGAATATATTGTATGCATATTTGGAATATTTCAATGTGTAGTAGTCATATAACTATTTCCACGTTATCCCTGCACTTGAGGATTAGACAAAATTATATTCCAAGACCCCTTTTTAAAAATTCTCTTTTTATAAAAGGCTAATAAACAATTATTATACCAAAATACAATGTGTGCATCTCCGCATTCCTTTCCATTCAAGAAACATCTAAAAAATTCAGAAGACTTATTTGTACTGAACTTCTGACAAAGTGTGCCGTCGAACTTTTAAAATGTTTTAAAATGTGATGGATAGTTTTAAAATGTTGTTCAGTGACTTGAACTGAAAACATAAGGAAATTTGTGAATAACACTTATAATTATCATTGGTTGGATGTTTTTATTATATTAATATTCATTTAGGTGACTTCCACCACATTTAGCTCGTACCAGCGTGGAGAGAGCTCGTATCAGCGTGGAGAGAGCCCTATGTGATGAAGCGCAGAAGATAATTTTGTTCCTCAGATACATTTTTTTAAAACAAATCATATAAAAGGCCCGATTTAACAAAATTACAAAGCCACATGGTATACAAATCTAATTTTTGCCATTTAATCACATAAATTCTAATGTTGAAACACTAAAATACACACCAAATCTACACACCAAATGTTGAAACACTAAAATACACACCAAATTTTTGCAATACACACCAAATCTAATGTTGAAACACTAAACTAAATGCATGTACATAGAAATCAATGCATGCAATTCTTAGAAATACCACAATATACAATTAAAGTCAGTTTAAAATCGGTATATTCTAAAATCAATGCATCTCGTTAATCTAATTAAATTAAAATTAATGAATCTACTACAAGCTATATTAATCTACATGATATGTCACCCTACTTTAGCCAATCAAATCTCTATATA
>JASDQU010245295.1:37265-52988 GCA_032191745.1 Picea mariana | reverse complement strand
GAGATTCATTTTTGGGCATAATTGATGCCTTTGGTTATCATTGAGAATATAAATCCTGAAAAACCTTCATTTAGGCCCTCAAAATGGCACCGCAAGTTAAAAACTACTAAAAATAGTAAATTGCCAAAATTGCCAGAAAATTTTTTGAGCCAGTCGGAAAAGGTGGGTGGCCACCGATATCCACCTGGATCAAAAGTATAGAGAGTATTGTCGAGAAGGATCAATGCCAATCTATCTTCTTCTATTTTTATTATAGTGACACAATTTGTAGATGATCAACAATATGTATATGTATATGTCTAAAATTAATTTGATCATTTGAAGTTTACTCACTTTCCTCGGTTGGTTGAAAATATAGAGAGTATTATCGAGAAGGATCAATGACAATCTACCTTCTTCAGTTTTTAGAATATTGACACAATTTGTAGATGATCAAAATTATGTATATGTGTATGTCTAAGATGAATTTGATCATTTTCAATTTAATTGGTTTCCTCAGTTTGTTGAGAACATAGAGAGTACTATTCAGAAGTGTACTTCAAGAGTTACATGAGGAATAAGTTGAATAGAAATAAATTAACAATGTTGAATGATGAAAAATGTGAATAATAAGAATGTAGTCAATTATAAATAATTTCCATTGTAATTAATCTCGATCTATCTTCTTCTGTTTTTCTTATAGTCACACATGCTAGTTTTGCCATCTTTTGATATCAATCATATGAAAAGGGAGGTTGAAATTGTAGACCATTCAAAACTTTAACTCGAGATATTACATAAGTGACATACCCTATTTCTCTTGCCTCTCAATATTAATAGTAGCTTTCTCCAACGCCATTCTTTGTGACTTATGGATTGTTAAAAGAAAGGAAATATTGAAATCGATGCAACACACACAAAATCTAATGTTGAAACACTAAAATCAATGCATGTAGTTCAACGCATTTAATTTCTAAGAATAAGAGGAGCTCTATATATTGAAATCAACGCAACATAGACCAAATCTAATATTGAAACACTAAAAGCAATGCATGCACATGAAAATCAATGTATGTAGTTCAATGCTCCTCTTATTATAATAAATTAAATTTTCATCACTAACCCCCTCTGAATTGGCATGGCATTGGCTCATCTTCAATCAATGAGTATAACACTGTGGGTTTATTCGATATGGCATTTCCAACATTGTTCCCAAGAGGTAAAGCAGATTGGTTGCAACCACGAAATTGTAGCCTTGAATGAAAAAAAATGAAATATTGAAATCAATGCAACACACACCAAATCTAATGTTGAAACACTATGTTAAGCCTTAAATAGTGACACGTTACCCCTTAATTAGGATATATTACATTAGCAATGTTATTTTATTTATGTCGGCTTGGGTCCATTAGTTGTAATTGTACCTCCTAGTCTCCTATATATACGAACGAGAAGTTTTCATTTGAAATCATCTTGTATTTGGAAATTTATGTGGTGTATAAGGAGGTTTCCCCCTCGAAGAGGATTATTATCTTAAATTATCTCTTTTTCAAGGCGCTGAGTACTTATTTTGAGGTTTTTCTATGATATCTTGATAGTTGGTTCCTAGCATTTGGTATCAGAGCTCAAGGTCTTGGGGTTTCGCTGCTACACCTGAGACACCTTGGAATTTTCTCTATAACTTTTTTTCTATGGTGTTTCAGAAGGAACCCCTTGGAGGATATTTAGTAGACAGATCAAGGTAGGTGGGATAAATATTTAAGCTCTCGGGGCCTTATACTTTCGGAGATATAGCCTGTGTAAGATAGGGTTATGAAATCATCCTGAATTTAGTCATCACGGAATTTTCGCTATAATTTTTTTTCTGTAACATTTCAGACCCTGAAATCCGGAGGATATTCATAGAAATTATTAAGGTATCTGTGATAAAAATTTCAGCTTTTGGGTCATCCAACTTTTGTAGATACACCATGTGCAAGATAGAGTATCTAACTAGTCACATTAACTAGTCTCAAACAAGTCTTCCGAGTAAAACAATGATATCTTCTTCAGTGAGTATCCAAATTAAGTGAGACTAGTTGCATTGGACAATGGACATGTTGTACTATTTCTGGTACAAGTTTCAGAATCAAATATAAGATATTGTGATCTTGTCATGCTTTACAAGTACGCTCTCATGGAAGGGACAAAAATCAACAAGGTGTGGGGAAGTTACCATACAAATCTAATTTTTACCTACCATTGAGAGCCAAAGTTGACAATGAATAAAACCTTGCCCCTGTATATGCTGAGATCCACATCATTACCCCTCATGTTCTGCGAGATCTCTTATGCAAATGGGTTTACATATAATAATATTAGAGAAATGAATTCAAGGAAATAAATTAATATGAAGATTGTTCTGATGAGTTACCAGTCATGGCTGTAAAATTAACACGAAAAAGATCAAAATATTGAGGAGCTTGGATGTGTTTGGAATTGAATGTGTAATACAACCAAAAACCAGGTAAACTAAGGCGTGCCATGTCATGACTAAAATTCTTTATAAAGACATCCACCAAGTTCGAGGCCATGTCATGTCAGAAGTTTACTCCTAGTTCAAGGCCATGTGGTGGACGACATAAGTTTTAAACTTTTGACTTTGGTCGAATTGAAAATAAAGATGTCGGTCAGGCACACACATCACCCCGTAAATGAAAACTTTAAAGTTCAGTGACTCTTTTTCCAGAAGAAAAGTTCAATGACTTTTTTTCCAGAAGAAAAGTTCAGTGACATGAACTGAAAACATAAGGAAATTTGTGAATAACACTTCTAATTATCATTTGTGAATAACAATTTTAATTGTTATTGTTTGGATGTTTTTATTATATTAATATTCATTTAGGTGACTTCCACCACACAGGATCGTGGAAAAAGCTCGTACTGTGGTAAAGAGCTCGCATCAACGTGGAGAGAGCTCGTATCGTGCTAAAGAGCATGGAAAGAGCTTGTATCGTTATATATATGTTTTGAAAGGAATATTAGTTTGATGTGTGCACATATCGATTCATTTGTTTGTGCAAAAGGATGTGGGTGTTAGAAAAGTGGAGGAAGACTTCCAAATTTTTACAGATTAGTTCATATGTTTTTAACAATACAATTTCAATTTTTATATTTAATATGAGGTTTATGAACTATAGTAAATAATTTTTTTTTTAGAGTTGGCAATTAATTTAACAAACTAGTTTTGTAATGTAATATATAAGTTTAGATTTATTTTAATCTTGGATCTATTAAGCGTTGAGAGAATCAAATCTCTCGAGGTGCAAACATTTTTTAGAGTGAAAATTTTTAGGAAAAGTTTGTAGTTCGAGAGATTCGTTCCCTCTCAGTGCTTGATAGATCTGGGGTTAAGATGGATCTAGGATGGTTTCACTTGTGGGCAGTGACACAAAATTTCTAGATGATCAACATTATGTATATGTCTAAGATTAATATGATCATTTGAAATTTACTCACTTTCCTTGGTTGAAAGTTGATCCGGATTATTTTTGGCACGAAATGAGAGCGGAGATATAATAAAGAAATGCACAGAGATATCGCAGATATTTGATAATATAAAATAAATGTATCAGAGATGCAACCATAAACGCAGATATACAGTAATACATGATTTCTATTAATAAAATAAATATACAAAGACTGTAAAAATACAGAGTGAAAGACTCGCTAGAATGGTGGCAACTTATCTCTGAGAAGAGATGTGACGACTACTCGCATTCGCAAGAAGATGGTTACAATGAGGCTCTGAAGGCATTTTTACAATAAACAGGAATGTCAAAAACCCTAGACATCCAAAAACCTAATCCTAGGAGATGAAACGGTAAAAGTCACGTGTGCCCCGTTTGGGTAAGTTAGTACATTAACTTCCCCGGGTTGTAACTTTTGCATACGATCTCCGTTTTAGGCGTATGATAGCCCGTTGGAAAGGTATCATCGAGGAGATTCATTTTGGGGCCTTAATGATACATTTTCCTATTATTGAGAATATTGATCCTGAAAAACCTTCATTTAGGCCCTCAAAATGGCCCCGCAAGTTAAAAACTGCTAAAAATAGTAAATTGCCAAAATGGCCAGAAAATTGTTTTGAGCCAGTCGGAAAAGGTGGGTGGCCACTGATATCCACCTAGATCAAAATGATAGAGAGTATTGTCAAGAAGGATCAATGCCAATCTATCTTCTTCTATTTTTATTATAGTGACACAATTTGTAGATGACCAACAATATGTGTATGTATATGTCTAAAATTAATATAATCATTTGAAGTTTACTCACTTTCCTCGGTTGGTTGAAAGTATAGAGAGTATTATCAAGAAGGATCAATGACAATCTACCTTCTTCAGTTTTTAGAATATTGACACAATTTGTAGATGATCAAAATTATGTATATGTGTATGTCTAAGATGAATTTGATCATTTTCAATTTAATTGGTTTCCTCACTTTGTTGAGAACATAAATAGTATTATTCAGAAGTATACTTCAAGAGTTACATGAGGAATAAGTTGAATAGAAATAAAGTAACAATGTTGAATGATGAAAAATGTGATAAATAAAAATGTAATCAATTACAAATAGTTTACATTGTGATCAATCTCGATCTATCTTCTTCTGCTTTTCTTATAGTCACACATGATAGTTTTTTCATCTTTTGATATCGATCATATGAAAAGGGAGGTTGAAATTGTAGACCATTCAAAACTTTAACTTGAGATATTACATAAGCGACATACCATGTTTCTCTTACCTCCCAATATTAATAGTATCTTTCTCCAATGCCAATATTTGTGACTTATGGATTGTTAAAAGAAAGGAAATATTGAAATCAATGCAACACACACAAAATCTAATGTTGAAACACTAAAACCAATGCATGTAGTTCAATGCATTTAATTTCTAAGAATAAGAGGAGCCCTATATGAAAGAAAGATAATATTGAAATCAACGCAACATAGACCAAATCTAATATTGAAACACTAAAAGCAATGCATGTACATGGAAATCAATGCATGTAGTTCAATGCTCCTCTTATTCTAATAAATTAAATTTTCATCACTAACCCCCTCTTAATTGGCATGGCTTTGGCTCATCTTCAATCAATGAGTATAACATTGTGGTTTTATTTGATATGGCATTTCCAACATTGTTCCCAAGAGGTACAGCAGATTGATTGCAACCACGAAATTGTAGCCTTGTATGAAAAAAATGAAATATTGAAATCAATGCAACACACACCAAATCTAATGTTGAAACACTAAAATAAATGCATGTACATAGAAATCAATGCATGCAATTCTTAGAAATACCACAATATACAATTAAAGTCAGTTTAAAATCGATATATTCTAAAATCAATACATCTCGTTCATCTAATTAAATTAAAACTAATGAATCTACTACAAGCTATATTAATCTACATGATATGTCACCCTACTTTAGCCAATCAAATCACTATATAGGGATTAGAAATTGACATGTGCACTGAAATCAATGCATCTAGTTAATATAATTACATGAAAACAACTTCTTAAAATATTTTGCAATTTGCTATCGTTGTTCTAAGAAATTAATTTTTTATCACTAAGGATCATCTTTTTCTAGAAATTAAAATTTCTTAATTAACAACCTCTTTAATTGTATGTTTTCATGTATGTGACTTGGAACTTAAAAAGTGCACCTTTGTATTTCACCATGAAATTATATTTGAAATTGATGTGAACACTTAAAATTCGAAGTGCATGTATAACTTCAAAGAAGTATTAGTTATGCCTTGAGTTTTAATATATCTAATGCATATGTGCACGTCATATTAAGATACTTAACACGAGGTATTTGTTGGATATATCCCTTCGCTGCTCCTCAGACAACTTCACTCTCCATATAAAGTACATGTATATTTTGGTTGGATAATTGATATTTTTTGATATATATAGATATGTGTGTGTGTGTGTGTGTGTGTGTGTGTGTGTGTCTGTGTGTAATGGAGCTGACTTACATGTGATTTTTCAAAGTGTAATTGAGTCGACTTGTATTTTTTAAATTTTTTAATTAAACATTGCGTTATGTTGTAATGTGACTACATTTCCCCTACACTAGGTTGTAGAGCACCTCTCGACGAAATAACATTCCAACCTATTCATATGTAGCTCCTACTTATAAGATTCTACTCAAGAAGTCTAATTACTTAGCTAACAAGCTACCTTTGTAATGTAACGCGAAATAAGAAGTTGAATTTCATTATCATATTTGTCTTCACGTGAGCCATGGTTCTTCTTCAAACACTATTTTTCCTTTTATGATAAACTTAAAGTTAAAAGATAAAATTATGTACATGCATTTTTTGTTTGTCTACATCACCTTAATATTTGTTGTCCATTGGAAGTCCATGAGGAGATGTGGTTGAGATTTCTTAATCTATCTTCTTAGATCCATAATTAGATTGCAAAACTCCTCAAGACTCTTTATTGTAATATTTGATGATTATAGTTGTGTGAATTTAGTTATATATCATAACAAGGTCAATTATGGAATACATACCCAATTTATTTTATTTCTTCCTTGAAATAGTAATAAAGATGTTGATTACCTACTACGTGAAAAGTTAAAGGGAGCAAAGCAAAGACAACTAGAGCTTCTGTGATCATTGATTAGCTCATTGTAATTAATAATCTCTCAAATGTCTGTTAACACATAGATTTGTAAGGGTTAAAAAATCATGTTTGTTTTTCTCTTTGAGTCATAAGGTTTCATAAGTTATAGGTTTTTATGTCTTCTTTCTATAGTCATAACTAAGATTTTGATTTGAATAAGATTAAGTTAGTTTGGGCTGGGTCTAGAGTCTTTGGGTTATGTCTTTGTCATCATGACAAGTTGGATAAACCCTCATAGGTCACATATTTGAACTCTTCATCATCACCTTGACATGTCACACCTCCATGTTGTACACAAGATCCGCCTTTGTCACCTTCTATCCATGTAGCTGTCAAATCAATTTTTGATTTATGCGCTGCTAACCCACTAGGAGAGTTTGCAGCATACTCAAAGTACTCCATGCATTCATTAACTATCATTGCATTTATGGATCATGCCAAAAAGATTTTATAGTTTTCAGAGCCTATTTTTTTAAACCATTTTCAAGGATAATGTCATCATTTTTTTCCTAACAGTCTCCTCAAAGTATGAAATTCTTGTTTGAACCAGGCACTGCGAATTGTTACTCTTGCACTGCGAATTGGTAGAGAGGGCGCTACGAACTAGCACTGTGACCTGACTGAAGAGGAGGGTTGGAGGTTGGATTACTTGTAGACACGATTGTGCAAATTCAAAGACACCAACATCAAACTCAGGAACACCATGTACTCCATGATAGTTTTCATCCTGTTTGAAGGTCAAGAAAGGGGTTTTGGCTACTTTTCCTTTTCCTGCTGCGAACTGTCACTTCCTTGCTATCAGTTTGAAAAATTCACTTAAAATATGCTCTGAACTATGCCTATTAAACCTGACCACCTTTTGACCTCATTCATTTTTCCTCCTGCTCAAAATTTACTTGATCCCATCATTTTCACCCGGTGATGCAAATTGGCTCAAATTGGCTCCATTTTTTTTATGTTGTTAAAAAACCGGTTTTGCAGAGTCTTATATGTGTCTCCTTTCATTATAACTTTCAGTGGATTTTACTTTGCTTTCCTATTGAATATTCCCTGTCTCATTCCTGGATGTGTACAAACTGAAGTCTGTAGAAGCTTTATACAAGGTTAGCCTATTGGAAATTTTTTTGTCATAAAAACCCTAATCTTCTATATTCCCTATTTCACACATCTAGCAGTCATTAAATATTACAGAAAGGTTTTCTTCAAGAAAACGTTATGGACAACCCACAACACAAGTAGACTCATAAGGGTGGTGAAATAGTATGAACAAATCCCTATGATATGAAATTGCTTGATTCTGAACCTTTGGTCAGAGATGCCTTTCAAAGAGTAGGTTGCATCAATTTTTGTCAAAAAATGAAGAGGGGGCATTCATAGGTAGCCAGGGAATTCGAACTCAATTTCAATGAGACCAAAACCAAGGTGGGAATATTAGAATTTGAATTTTCAAATTTTTCCATCTCGGTTGCAATAGAGATACCCAACACTAGAGAAAATTGGTTCAAGGCTATGACATTAAATGCTTCTTTCTCCAAGGAATTTCTTAAACCAGAGTATCAAGAGGAAAAATTTTCCAAACGGGTTCCTAGAAACCATATGATTTAAGGTTTTGATAATATGTTGAAGGTTATTCAAAGGTATTTTAACCATGAGGGAAGATTTAACATGCTTTATCAATATCACATCAGGCTTCTATTACACTTCACATGGAAAGAAGCAATGAATCTCCATTTTTACCTCTTTATAAGCATTGGTAAAATGACTGATAAAGTTCAAGCCAAATCTAAGCAAGTAGACACAACTGTCTTTCACTCCGGCCTTATTAAAATTTTGGTGATGGAAGAGTTGAAAATATGACTGTGTGTTCAAGACTGTGTGTTCAAAGGTTAGAAAGGGGAAAATATGTGTTGCTATGATTGATACAGATAAAAGAGCCACAAATGAAACAGAGGAAAGAGGTCCTTCATAACCTTCACATAAGGAAGTTTCACCCATGGCAGAGCCCATTCCTATGGAGGTTCCTCCAAGAAAATCCACAGGCCGGAGAGGAAGAAAGCTTATGTTCCCTTTACCTATTACTGTAGACAAGATTAATCCCAGGAGGCCTTTTACTAGAGTAGCATCCAAGAAAAATTTTCCTATGGAAAGTGATGTAACATAAACTTCAACCCAAAGGAAGGGTAAATCTAAAGCTCCTGAACAACCCATTGAAAATATTTGATATCACTACCCCTCAAGAGGAAAGTAATCCCACTTTCAAGAGGCTCAAAATACAACTTAAAGAAGCAAGGGCTGAGATTGATAAACTGAAAAGTGAAGACTCTGGCTATTGTAAGAAACTTAAGGGGATGATGGGAATGTACCATGAAACTATTGACAAAGCCATGTTTATAGCCAAAATATTTCTGCCCCTCCACATGCAACTCATAAATCTCTATAGACAAAACATATCTTATCAAGCTCAGATCAGAAAGTTGAAGGCATAACTACAAACTTTTAAAGAAGAGTTGGCCAAGAGGAATCTAGACATGTTGGCTAAGGTTGCTACTAGGAGAAGCTCCAGAGTTAGAAAATGAAGAAATTGAACCTCCTTAACCAATATCACTTTTTGTCAAGTTTTCTATCTTATGCATTTTTCATTTTTGAAGATGATTATGCTTATAAACCATGTTTAGCTAATGGAGGTGCTTTTCTAGTCAAATACCAATGTTATAAGTTGTTACAACATTTTGGGGCACTAGAGATAGTTTTTGGAATGTTTTAAGACTTTATCAAATTAAATGATCCACTACAGGAAAGTTCGCAGCGCCTGGTGCTGCGAACTAGATGATACAAGAAGACGTTGCGAATTGGCACTACGAACTCATGTTTTTGAGTTTTTGAAGGGAGGAACAACTGCTAGGTGTTAAGATGGATGCATGTCAGTTGTCTAAGGGTCATTTGCGAGCTAGGAGGCCACCTACCAAAGGAATATGCACTCAAAGGGACACTTCATCAACCATGAAGAGGATGTTTCAAACGTTGCCAACAATAGATTGAAATTTAGCATTCTGTTTTATTTATGTTGTACAACTTTAGTCACGTCACCTTGAGGCATAGGAATCCTATGCAAGAGTTGTTATTCAAATTGTAAAGTTGTCAATGATAGTCTAGGCTATAAGATAGGCATTATAATACCGAAGGAGGGTTCAAATGGTATGTGAGAGATTCATATTTTGATGTTGTCTATGTAACAGAGAATATATCTTATTGTATGGACCAGACCTGAGACACATTGGATAATAGAAATCATTTTTTTTTCCTTATCATCTTTTTTCTATCTAATTCTAATTGCAGTCTATTGAATGTTTCAATTGGCTTAATTGTGTCTTTGTTGCAATGGAGGATCTACTGTGATACTGTTTATAATTATATTAGAGTTTCCTCTTTCATTATAAGAAGTCCTTGTTTTAGAGGGTTTTCTTCATATGTCTGTCGGTACTACCTGATGTAGATGGTAGGCATATCACAATTTTCTTATTGAGTCTTCCACCTATCCACTTTATTTCTTAAATCTTGATCTAAGTTATTCGAAGCCTTATTTGCCAGTGCATATTGTATGGAGTAAACTGTGATTGACATTATTTTCCTGAGTTTTCATCCATTTTCCACCTTATCATAAAAACTTATCTTTAACATCCTGATGGGTACTGATCTTGCACTTATAGCAGTCAAAGTGTGACTTTCAGTGCTAACAAGGTCCAAATCATTTTCAACTTAGGATCTATGCAACCATCTTATCATTCATAGGGAGTCTAAACCAACATAGATCCATCTTAACTTTGAATCTATCATGCACCAAGAACGATCAAATCCCTAAAGGTGAAAACCCTTTTTAAATTGCAAAGCCTTGAAGAAAATTTTACACCTTGAGGTTTTTTATCCCTCCTAGGGCATGATAAATTTGGATTTAACATGGATCTACATTAGTTTATAATTATCATATTTTTGAAATGAAGTGTTCCCTACAATGGATTGTAATGGATTTATAGGTGGAGATGTTATAGAGGAAATTGGACATGAGCACAATGATGTATTGTGTCTAGGATTCAAAGAGCACGAAACAAGTGACAACACTATAAATGCTTGCTCATATTCTTTAAAGAAGGAAGAGTAGAAACTTCAACAAATTGGTTAAGATGATTTTTTATTCTTCATTTATAATTAACATATTTGTTTACATGCAATATGGGGAATCTAGAAGTGAACCATGAGATGAATATGCATGATGCAATAAAGAGTTTTTTTAAGTGGTAGTCTAAATGAAAAATGAATTGGCCTTTTTCAAACTACTCAAAATATTGGGGGGAAATCAACATTTTTATCCTGAAATTTGATGAGAATAATTTTGAATCAATGGAATTGTAGATATCATATGTTAACATTGCATAATTTGCTTACGATAGGGGTATCCAAGGGTGTTAAATCTATGTTTGCATTAAAAAAACAATTTCCTCAATCCAAAATTGTCATTTTAGCAAAGATTGTCTAATCAAATTCTGATGATGGAAAACCATAAAATGTAAAAAATGTAGAACATTTATCCTTATTTATTTGTGTAATCTATGTATCATATGAATGAGCACTACAAATATATGACATAAAATAATATCATCATTAATGCAGTGGGACAATCACAATTTAATATCTTGTCTTTGGTTGACTTTAACATCATCGAACTCAAATTATACTAACAAAGTTTTTTGTGTCTAACTACTTTATAAAAACCTTCACACTCAATAATATTAGATATTTATTTCTAAATATACAAATTTGTCAACAATTTCTCAATATGGTTAGAAGGTACATCACCTGCTTCCAGAAAACCAAACATTGTTAGATAATAATGTAATACTTCCAAAACCAAACATTATTAAATAATAATGTAATAAATTCATAAAAAAAATTTAAGAAGAAAGGAAACATTTGAAATCAAAATCTACATGAATTGATATGACTAGATAAATCCACTGTTGATATTACGGTAGTTATGGGAGGTATTAACATCCACATGTAACCTTTGATGAGACTGGAATATTCCATGAAGCAAGAGAAACCCTAAAACATTGTATAATAAACCTAGAAGACAAGTTGGTTGAAGAGAATAATTAATATTAAGTTATTAGCCTCCATGAAGAGAAGTCTGCCCAGTTAGGTGAATTGGAGTAGTATGAATAGAGGGCGCTAGAGCTCATTTGGACACACTCTGATCCAGATGGATATTGGTGGCCACCCATTTATTCCAATTGGCTCCTCATGTCTATTTTTTATTCATCACATCTTTCTGTACTGCTTTATAATTGTGAGTTCTACACTTATGGGGTTGTCTGAAGCCTCACACATTCTCTAGGTGGATACGGGTGGCCTCTCGCCTAATCCAACTGACTTATTTTGTATGTTTTCATATCAACACATCTTGCTATACTTCCAGGGTTGTTTTGGGACCCTAAAAATTGTTTTTTTGACTCAACACAGTCAGATTGTAGACGAATTCAGAGTCTGACGACGAAATGTGTAGTTCTCTAAAAGACATTTCCAACGTGATATCACACGCCTAAAATGAAGGTCGTATACAAAATTTATGACCCTAGGAAGTTGAGGTACCAAATTACACCAACTTACCCATAGGGCCCACATGACTTTTGGTGTTTCACCTTCTAGGGTTAGGTTTTTGGATGTCTAGGGTTTTGACATTCACGAGTAATATGAAAAGGGTCTATGGAGCCTCATTGTAATCCATTCTACTTAGACATATGGGTGTAGCAGCCACATCTCTTCTTAGAGATAGCTACCACCATTCGAGTAAGTTTCAGTTCTACAGTTTTACAGTTTCATTCTATTTCATTATTTAATAGAAGATCTTGTTCACTGGATATTTGTGTTATTCTTCCTATCTCTTTGTTTACGATATTCAGTCCGTTAATCAGTTAGTTCTGCTCCGAAATCCGGATCAGTGGTATCGGAGCAGTCTTCTCTTCATTTAAATTAAATTTTTACAAATTAGTTCAGATGTTTTTAACAATACAATTTCAATTTTTATATTTAATATAAGTATGTTTTTAACAATACAATTTCAAGTTTTATATTTCAATTTCCATGTTATAGAGGAAATTGGACATAAGCACAATGATGTATTGTGTCTAGGATTCAAAGAGCATGGAACAATTGACAACACTATAAGTGCTTTCTCATATTCTTTAAAGAAGGAAGAGTAGAAACTTCAACAAATAGGTTAAGAGGAATTTTTATTCTTTATTTATAATTAACATATTTTTTTACTTGCAATACGGGGAATGTAGAAGTGAACCATGAGATAAATATGAGTGATGAATAAATATTTTTTTAAGTGGTAGTCTAAATGCACAATGAATTTGCCTTTTTCAAACTACTCAAAATACTGGGGGAAATCAACATTTTTATCCTAAAATTTGATAGGAATCATTTTGAATCAATGTGATATATCATATGTTAACATTGCATATTTTGCTTACGATAGTTGTATTCAAGGGTGTTAAAACTATTTATGCATTAAAACAACAATTTCCTCAATCCAAAATTGTCAATTTAGCAAAGATTGTATAATCAAATTCCGATGATGGAAAACCATAAAATGTAAAAAATGTAGAACAATTAGCCTTATTGATTTGTGTAATCTATGTGTCATATGAATGAGCACTACAAATGTATGACATAAAATAATCTCATCGTTAATTTAGTGGGACAATCACAATTTAATATCTTGTCTTTGGTTGACTTTAACATCATCGAACTCAAATTATACTAACAAAGTTTTTTGTGTCTATCTACTTTATAAAAACCTTCACACTCAATAATATTATATATTTATTTCTAAATATACAAATTTGTCAACATTTTCTCAATAACAATTTCTCAATATGGTTAGAAGGTACATCACCTGCTTCCAAAAAACCAAACATTGTTAGATAATAATGTAATACTTCTAAAACCAAACATTATTAAATAATAATGTAATACATTCATAAAAAAATTTAAGAAGAAAGGAAACATTTGAAATCAAAATCTACATGAACTGATCTGACTAGATAAATCCACTATTGATGTTATGGTAGTTGCGGGAGGTATTAACCTCCACATGTAACCTTTGACAAGACTAGAATATTTCGAGAAGCAAGAGAAACCCTAAAACATTGGATAATAATCCTAGAAGACAAGTCGGCTCAAGAGAATAATTAATATTAAGTTATTAGCCTCCATGAAGAGAAGTTGGCCTAGTTAGGTGACTTGGAGTAGTATGAATAGAGGGCGCTAGAGCTCATTTGGACACACTCAATCTCACGACCTCATAAGGAGTAATGGTGCACATGACTGGAGGAGAGATGCAGTTGTTGCAATGGTGACTTGGTCTTTGGTTATGGTTTGACATTCTTCTAGGTATGCTAGCTTTGGAGAGAGGTATGCTACCTTGGTTGGCTATTAGTTCTAGTGATTGCTTCCAAAATTATTCTTTCTGTCAAGGTTAAGGTGCTTGGGGGTGGCCTTTGTGCCTATGGTTTGGTGACAATATTGAGATATTTTATATGGTGAAATGAGCACAGCTATTATTTTAACAGGTTATGGGCCCACACTATCTTCGGACAGTCTAACTACTGGAAGGTATATTGGGAGGATTTGCTCAGTTACAGTTACAGTTGTAGTCAGAGTTTTGCTGCAGCAACGAAACCCTAACCCTGTTGTTGAGGCACCTTAAGTGAAGCGCTTGAAGTAATTCTTGGATATCCTAGTGCACCCTAGCCTATCACACGTCTTGTTACTCTCAGCAAGACAAGGTGTAAAGTTTGAGTTTTTTGTTGAAGTCAAAGGTTGACCAAGTCAAAGTCAAATTCAACACAACCATGACTTACTCTATGAAGTCAAAAAACAAGTTAGAAGGGGATTATAACTTCAGAGCATGGAAGTCAAGGATTGACCTCATCCTTTCCAAGAATAAAGTGCTAGATATTTTGAAAGGCAAGATCATGGAACCACAGTTTGAAGAAGGAAAAGAGAAGGAACCTCAAAACGTTGCAGTTATGGAGAAGTTCAAGGATATTGACATCAATTCTATGAGTATCATAGTGGGCTATGTAAAGGACCATTTGATACCCTACATTTCTCATCTTGACTCGTCTAAGAATATGTACGATGACCTAACAAACCTCTTCTCAATTAGAAATATTGGACACATGATGAGCCTGAAGAATGAACTCAGTCACCCAAATATGACAAAGGATGACACCATAGCTTCAGACTTTGTGAAAATTTATAGGTTGAGAGATAAATCACAAGATATTGGAGAAGCCATCCCAAAAAAGGAAGTTGTGAACATAACACTTAATGGGCTTTCTAAATCATAGGATGCATTTTCCGCAAGCATCAATACAAGGAAGGAGTTCCCAACGTTAGAATAACTTTGGGCTTGATTTTCACAAGAAGAGATAAGGTTGAACTCTAAAAGAAAACCTCAGAAGGAAGAATATGCTCAATCCTTTACAACGAAGTTCAAAAGACATGGACGTAAGAAAAAATATGATTCAAGAAAGAATTTCAAAAGAGATATGTCAAAGGTACAATGCTTTGAATGCCATGACTATTGCAACTAAAAAAGGAATTGTCCTAAACTAACAAAGAAGAGAAAAGAGAGACATTACACATCAACTGCCAATGATGAATAACCTTCAAAGAAGACAAAGCATGATGAAACAAATTTCTTCTATTATTCTGCTCTTACTAGAACCATTGAAGATGACATGTGGCTAATTGATAGTGGATCTTCAAGGCATATGACAGGTGACTGCAAGAATTTCTCAAGCATGAAGGAAAAGGAGACACCTCATAAAGTGGATCTTGGAGAAAATAACTCTTATACAATCAAGGGAATTGGACAAGCTACTATCAATATGGAATCAGGTAACTCTATTCATCTTAGTAATGTTTTATATGTTCTTGGTTTGAAAAATAATCTAGTATCTATTTCTTGTTTGGAAAAGAAAGGAGATA
>JASDQU010245295.1:24763-36969 GCA_032191745.1 Picea mariana | reverse complement strand
AAAGCAAAGCCAACTGGAGCTTCTGTGATCATTGATTAGCTCATTGTAATTAATATTCTCTCAAATTTGGATGTAGTTTTGGATATTGTGACTATTAAGAAATTTGCATCCCTTTTTATTATGAGAAAGGTCTGTTAACACATAGATTTGTAAGGGTTAAAAAATCATGTCACTTTTTCTCTTTGAGTCATAGGGTTTCATAAGTTATAGGTTTTTATGTCTTCTTTCTATAGTCATAACTCAAATTTTGATTTGAATAAGCTTAAGTTAGTTTGGCCTGGGTCTAGAGTCATTGGGTTATGTCTTTGTTATCATGCTAAGTTGAATAAACCCTCATTGGTCACATATTTGAACTCTTCATCATCACCTTGACATGTCACACCTCCATGTTGTACACAAGATCCTCCTTTTTCACCTTCTATCCATGTAGCTGTCAAATCAATTTTTGATTTATGCGTTGCTAACCCACTAGGAGAGTTCGCAACATACTCAAAGTACTCCATGCATTCATTAACGATCATTGCATTTATGGATCATGCCACAAAAATTTTATAGTTTTCAGAGCCTATTTTTTTAAACCATTTTCAAGGATCATGTCATCATTTTTTTCCTAACAGTCTCCTCAAAGTATGAAATTCTTGTTTGAACCAGGCATTGCGAATTGTTACTCTTGCACTGCGAATTGGTAGAGAGGGTGCTACAAACTAGTGCTGCAAACTGGCTGAAGAGGAGGGTTGGAGGTTGGACTACTTGCAGACACGATTGTGCAAATTCAAAGACACCAACATCAAACTCAGGACCACCAGGTACTCCATGATAGTTTTCATCCTGTTTGAAGGTCGAGAAAGGGGTTTTGGTTGCTTTTCCTTTTCGCGCTGCGAACTGTCACTTCCTTGCTATCAGTTTGAAAAATTCACTTAAAAGATGCTCTGAACTATGCCTATTAAAACTGACCACCTTTTGACCTCATTCATTTTTCCTCCTGCTCAAAATTTACTTGATCCCATCATTTTCACCCAACACTGCAAATTGGCTCACAAAGCGTTGACAAATAGGGCACTGCGAACCCTTTGTTCCAGTGTTGTTAAAACTATGTCCTCTGCATTTTTCTAAAACCCCAAATTTGACAGAGTTAATTATATCCCTATCCATTTTGTATTATGTATTTGATCATCTGTGGGAGCAGACTTAAAATTGTAGGTGTAGTTATGTTGTTAATCAATTTTTTTGATGCTGTTAAAAAACCGGTTTTGCAGAGTCTTATATGTGTCTCCTTTCATTATAAATTTCAGTGGATTTTACTTTTCTTTCCTATTGAATATGCCATGTCTCATTCTTGGATGCGTATAAACTGAAGTCTGTAGAAGCTTTATACAAGGTCAGCTTATTGGAAATTTTTTTGTCATAAAAACCCTAATCTTCTATATTCCCTATTTCACACATCTAGCAGTCATTAAATATTACAGAAAGGTTTTCTTCAAGCAAAAGTTATGGACAACCCACAACACAAGAAGACTCATAAGGGTGGTGAAATAGTATGAACAAATCCCTATGATATGAAATTGCTTGATTCTGAACCTTTGGTCAGAGATGCCTTTCAAAGAGTAGGTTGCATCAATTTTTGTCAAAAAATGCAGAGGGGGCATTCATAGGTAGCCAGGGAATTCGAACTCAATTTCAATGAGACCAAAACCAAGGTGGGAATATTAGAATTTGAATTTTCAAAGGTGTCCATCTCGGTTGCAACAGAGATACCCAACACTGGAGAAAATTGGTTCAAGGCTATGACATTAAATGCTTCTTTCTCCAAGGAATTTCTTAAACCAGAGTATCAGGAGGAAAACTTGTCCAAAGGGGTCCCTAGAAACCATATGATTTAAGGTTTTGATAATATGTTGAAGGTTATTCAAAGGTATTTTAACCGTGAGGGAAGATTTAACATGCTTTATCAATATCACATCAGGCTTCTATTACACTTCATAGGGAAAGAAGCAATGAATCTCCATTTTTACCTCTTTAGAAGCATTGGTAAAATGACTAATAGATTTCAAGCCAAATATAAGCAAGTAGACACAAGTGTATTTCACTCTGGCCTTATTAAAATGTTGGTGATGGAAGAGTTGAAAAAGACAAATACCAATTGGGAAACATTCCTCACTGCATCGCATTTTCAACTAAATGTTTCCCCCACTCCACAGTCTAAGATACAAATCCCTTGTCTTGTGGATAAGACTGTGTGTTCAAAGGTTAGAAAGAGGAAAATAGGTGTTGCTATGATTGATACAGATAAAAGAGCCACAAATGAAACAGAGGAAAGAGGGCCTTCATAACCTTCACATAAGGAAGTTTCACCCATGGAAGAGCCCATTCCTATGGAGGTTCCTCCAAGAAAATCCACAGGCCTGAGAGGAAGAAAGCTTATGTTCCCTTCACCTGTTGTTGCAGACAAGATTAAGCCCAAGAGGCCTTTTACTAGAGTAGCATCCAAGAAATTTTTTCCTGTGGAAAGTGATGTAACAGAAACTTCAACCCAAAGGAGGGGTAAATCTAAAGCTCCTGAACAACCCATTGAAAATATTGATATCACTACCCCTCAAGAGGAAAGTAATACCACTTTCAAGAGGATCAAAATAAAACTTAAAGAAGCAAGGGCTGAGATTGATAAACTGAAAAGTGAAGACTCTGGCTATAGTAAGAAACTTAAGGGGATGATGGGAATGTACCATGAAACTATTGACAAAGCCATGTTTATAGCCAAAATATTTCTGCCCCTCCACATGCAACTCATAAATCTCTACAGAAAAAACATATCTTATCAAGCTCAGATCAGAAATTTGAAGGCATAACTACAAACTTTTAAACAAGATTTGGCCAAGAGGAATCTAGACATGTTGGCTAAGGCTGCTACCAAGAGAAGCTCCAGAGTTAGAAAATGAAGAAATTGAACCTCCTTAACCAATATCACTTTTTGTCAAGTTTTCTATCTTATGCATTTTTCATTTTTGAAGATGATTATGCTTATAAACCATGTTTAACTAATGGAGGTGCTTTTCTAGTCATGTACCAATGTTATAAGTTGTTACAACATTTTGGGGAACTAGAGATAGTTTTTGGAATGTTTTAAGACTTTATGAAATGAAACGATCCACTACAGGAAAGTTCGCAGCGCCTGGTGCTGCGAACTAGATGATACAGGAAGACGTTGCGAATTGGCGCTACGAACTCATGTTTTCGAGTTTTTGAAGGGAGGAACAACTGCTAGGTGTTAAGATGGATGCATGCCAGTTATCTAAGGTTCATTTGCGAGCTAGGAGGCCACCTACCAAAGGAAGATGCACTCAAAGGGACACTTCATCAACCATGAAGAGGATGTTTCAAACGTTGCCAACAATAGACTGAAATTTAGCATTCTGTTTTATTTATGTTGTACAACTGTAGTCACATCACCTTGAGGCATAGGAATCCTATGCAAGAGTTGTTATTCAAATTGTAAATTTGTCAATAACAGTCTAGGCTATAAGATAGGCATTGTAATACCGAAGGAGGGTTCAAATGGTATGCGAGAGATTCATATTTTGATGTTGTCTATGTAACAGAGAATATATCCTATTGTATGGACCAGACCTGAGACACATTGGATAATAGAAATCAAATTTTTTTCCTTATCATCTTTTTTCTATCTAATTCTGATTACAGTCTATTGAATCTTTCAATTGGCTTAATTGTATCTTTATTGTAATGGAGGATCTACTATGATACTGTTTATAATTATATCAGAGTTTCCTCTTTAATTATAAGAAATCCTTGTTTTAGAGGGTTTTCTTCATATGTCTGTTGGTGCTACCTGATGTAGATGGTAGGCATATCACAATTTTCTTACTGAGTCTTCCACCTATCCACTTTATTTCTTAAATCTTGATCTAAGTTATTCGAAGCCTTATTTGCTGGTGCATATTGTATGGAGTAAACTGTGATTGACATTATTTTCTTGAGTTTTCATCCATTTTCCACCTTATCATAAAAACTTATCTTTAACATCCTGATGGGTACTGAGCTTGCACTTATAGCAGTCAAAGTGTGACTTTCAGTGCTAACAAGGTCCAAATCATTTTCAACTTAGGATCTATGCAACCATCTTATCATTCATAGGGAGTCTAAACCAACATAGATCCATCTTAACTTTGAATCTATCATGCACCAAGAAGGATCAAATCCCTAAAGGTGAAAACCTTTTTTAAATTGCAAAGTCTTGAAGAAAATTTTACACCTTGAGGTTTTTGATCCCTCCTAGTGCATGATAAATTTGGATTTAACATGGATCTACATTAGTTTATAATTATCACATTTTTGAAATGAAGTGTTCCCTACAATGGATTGTAATGGATTTGTAGGTGGAGATGTTATAGAGGAAATTGGACATGAGCACAATGATGTATTGTGTCTAGGATTCAAAGAGCACGAAACAAGTGACAACACTATAAATGCTTGCTCATATTCTTTAAAGAAGGAAGAGTAGAAACTTCAACAAATTGGTTAAGATGACTTTTTGTTCTTCATTTATAATTAACATAATTTTTTACATGCAATATGGGGAATCTAGAATTGAACCATGAGATGAATATGCATGATGCAATAAAGAGTTCTTTTAAGTGGTAGTCTAAATGAAAAATGAATTGGCCTTTTTCAAACTACTCAAAATATTCGGGGGAAATCAACTTTTTTATCCTGAAATTTGATGGGAATAATTTTGAATCAATGGAATTGTAGATATCATATGTTAACATTGCATAATTTGCTTACAATAGCGGTATCCAAGGGTGTTAAATCTATGCCTGCATTAAAAAAACAATTTCCTCAATCCAAAATTGTCATTTTAGCAAAGATTGTCTAATCAAATTCTGATGATGGAAAACCATAAAATGTAAAAAATGTAGAACATTTAGCCTTATTTATTTGTGTAATCTATGTGTCATATGAATGAGCACTACARATATATGACATAAAATAATCTCATCATCAATGCAGTGGGACAATCACAATTTAATATCTTGTCTTTGGTTGACTTTAACATCAYCRAACTCAAAKTATACTAACAAMGTTTTTTGTGTCTAACTACTTTATAAAAACCTTCACACTCAATAATATTAKATATTTATTTCTAAATATACAAATTTGTCAACAATTTCTCAATAACAATTTCTCAATATGGTTAGAAGGTACATCACCTGCTTCCAWAAAACCAAACATTGTTAGATAATAATGTAATACTTCCAAAACCARACATTATTAAATAATAATGTAATAAATTCATAAAAAAATTTAAGAAGAAAGGAAACATTTGAAATCAAAATCTACATGAATTGATATGACTAGATAAATCCACTGTTGATGTTACKGTAGTTACGRGAGGTATTAATCTCCATGTGTAACCTTTGATGAGACTAGAATATTCCATGAAGCAAGAGAAACCCTAAAACATTGTATAATAAACCTAGAAGACAAGTTGGCTCAAGAGAATAATCAATATTAAGTTATTAGCCTCCATGAAGAGAAGTCTGCCTAGTTAGGTGAATTGGAGCTGTATGAATAGAGGGTGCTAGAGCTCATTTGGAAACACTCTGATCCAGATGGATATTGGTGGCCACCCATTTATTCCAATTGGCTCCTCATGTCTATTTTTTATTCAGCACATCTTTTTGTACTGCGTTATAATTGTGAGTTCTACACTTCTGGGGTTGTCTGAAGCCTCACACATTCTCTAGGTGGATACGGGTGGCCTCTCACCTAATACAACTGGCTTATTTTGTATGTTTTCATATCAACACATCCTGCTATACTTCCAGGGCTGTTTTGGGGCCCTAAAAATTGGTTTTTTGACTCACCACAGTCAGACTATAGACGAATTCAGAGTTTGATGAAGAAATGTGTAGTTCTCTAAAAGACATTTCCAACGGGATATCACGCGCCTAAAACGGAGGTCGTATACAAAAGTTATGACCCTAGGAAGTTGAGGTACCAAATTACACCAACTTACCCATAGGGCCCACATGACTTTTGGTGTTTCACCTTCTAGGGTTAGGTTTTTGGATGTATGGGGTTTTGACATTCACGAGTAATATGAAAAGGGCCCATGGAGCCTCATTGTAATCCATTCTACTCAGACAAATGGGTGTAACAACCACATCTCTTCTTAGAGATAACTACCACCATTCGAGTAAGTTTCAGTTCTGCAATTTTACAGTTTCATTCTATTTCATTATTTAATAGAAGATATTGTTCACTGGATATTTGTGTTATTCTTCCTATCTCTGTGTTTATGATATTCAGTCTGTTAGTTAGATCCGCTCCGAAATCCGGATCAGTGGTATCAGAGCGGTCTTCTCTTCATTTATATTAAATTTTTACAAATTAGTTCAGATGTTTTTAACAATACAATTTCAATTTTTATATTTAATATACGTATGTTTTTAACAATAGAATTTTAATTTTTATATTTCAATTTCCATGTTATAGAGGAAATTGGACATGAGCACAATGATGTATTGTGTCTAGGATTCAAAGAGCATGGAACAAGTGACAACACTATAAATGATTTCTCATATTCTTTAAAGAAGGAAGAGTAGAAACTTCAACAAATAGGTTAAGAGGATTTTTTATTCTTTATTTATAATTAACATATTTTTTTACATGCAATACGGGGAATCTAGAAGTGAACCATGAGCTAAATAGGAGTGATGAATAAATATTTTTTTAAGTGGTAGTCTAAATGCACAATGAATTGGCCTTTTTCAAACTACTCAAAATACTGGGGGAAATCAACATTTTTATCCTAAATTTGATAGGAATCATTTTGAATCAATAAGATATATCATATGTTAACATTGCACATTTTTCTTATGATAGGGGTATTCAAAGGAGTCAAATCTATTTCTGCATTAAAACAACAATTTCCTCAATCCAAAATTGTCAATTTAGCAAAAATTGTATAATCAAATTCCGATGATGGAAAACCATAAAAGTAAAAAATGTAGAACATTTAGCCTTATCGAGTTGTGTAATCTATGTGTCATATGAATGAGCACTACAAATGTATGACATAAAATAATCTCATCATTAATGTAGTGGGGCAATCACAATTTAATATCTTGTCTTTGGTTGACTTTAACATCATCGAACTCAAATTATACTAACAAAGTTTTTTGTGTCTATCTAGTTTATAAAAACCTTCACACTCAATAATATTAGATATTTATTTCTAAATATACAAATTTGTCAATAGTTTCTCAATAACAATTTCTCAATATGGTTAGAAGGTACATCACCTGCTTCCAAAAAACCAAACATTGTTAGATAATAATGTAATACTTCCAAAACCAAACATTATTAAATAATAATGTAATACATTCATAAAAAAATTTAAGAAGAAAGGAAACATTTGAAATCAAAATCTACATGAACTGATATGACTAGATAAATCCACTATTGATGTTACGGTAGTTGCAGAAGGTATTAACCTCCACATGTAACCTTTGATGAGACTAGAATATTCCGAGAAGCAAGAGAAACCCTAAAACATTGGATAATAAACCTAGAAGACAAGTCAACTCAAGAGAATAATTAATATTAAGTTATTAGCCTCCATGAAGAGAAGTCGACCTAGTTACGTGACTTGGAGCAGTACGAATAGAGGGCGCTAGAGCTCATTTGGACACACTCAATCTCACGACCTCATAAGGAGTAGTGGTGCGAATGACTGGAGGAGAGATGCAGTTGTTGCAATGGTGACTTGGTCTTTGGTTATGGTTTGGAAATTCTGCTTGGTATGCTAGTTTTGGAGAGAGGTATGCTACCTTGGTTGGCTATTAGTTCTAGTGATTGCTTCCAAAATTATCCTTTCTGTCAAGGTTAAGGTGCTTGGGGGTGGCCTTTGTGCCTATGGTTTGGTGACAATATTGAGATATTTTATATGGTGAAATGAGCACACCTATTATTTTAACAGGTTATGGGCCCACACTGTCTTCAGACAGTCTAACTACTGGAAGGTATATTAGGAGGATTTTCTCAGTTACAGTTACAGTTGTAGTCAAAGTTTTGCTGCAGCAATGAAACCCTAACCCTCTTGTTGACACGCCTTAAGTGAAGCGCTTGAACTAATTCCTGGATAGCCTAGTGCACCCTAGCCTATCACACCTCTTATTACTCTCAGCAAGACAAGGTGTAAATTTTGAGTTTTTGGTTGAAGTCAACGGTTGACCAAGTCAAAGTCAAATTCAACGCAACCATGACTTACTCTATGAAGTCAGAAAACAAGCTAGAAGGGGCTTATAACTTCAGAGCATGGAAGTCAAGGATTGACCTCATCCTTGCCAAGAATAAAGTGCTAGATATTGTGAAAGGCAAGATCAAGGAACCACAGTTTGAAGCAGGAAAAGAGAAGGAACCTCAAAACATTGCAGTTATGGAGAAGTTCAAGGATATTGACATCAATTCTATGAGTATCATAGTGGGCTCTGTAAAGTACCATTTGATACCCTACATTTCTCATCTTGACTCATCTAAGAAGATGTACGATGACCTAACAAAGCTCTTCTCAATTAGAAATATTGGACAAGTGATGAGCCTGAAGAATGAACTCAGTGACCCAAATATGACAAAGGATGACACCATAGCTTCATACTTTGTGAAAATTTATCAGTTGAGAGATCAATTACAAGATATTGGAGAAGCCATCCCAGAAAAGGAAGTTGTGAACATAACACTTAATGGGCTTTCTAAATCATGGGATGCATTTTCCGCAAGCATCAATACAAGGAAGGAGTTCCCAACGTTAGAATAACTTTGGGCTTGATGTGCACAAGAAGAGATAAGGTTGAACTCTAAAGGAAAACCTCAGAAGGAATAATATGCTCAATCCTTTGGAACAAAGTTCAAAAGACATGGATGTAAGAAAAAATATGATTCAAGAAAGAAGTTCAAGAGAGATATGTCAAAGGTACAATGCTTTGAATGCCATGACTATGGCCACTACAAAAGGAATTGTCCTAAACTAACAAAGAAGAGAAAAGAGAGAAATTACACATCAACTGCCAATGATGAATAACCTTCAAAGAAGACAAAGCATGATGAAACAAATTTCTTCTATTATTCAGCTCTTACTGGAACCATTGAAGATGACATGTGGCTGATTGATAGTGGATCTTCAAGGCATATGACAGGTGACCACAAGAATTTCTCAAGCATGAAGGAAAAGGAGACACCTCATAAAGTGGAGCTTGGAGAAAATAACTCTTATACAATCAAGGGAATTGGACAAGCTACTATCAATATGGAATCAGGTAACTCTATTCATCTTAGTAATGTTTTATATGTTCTTGGTTTGAAAAATAATCTAGTATCTATTTCTTGTTTGGAAAAGAAAGGAGATAGAGTATCTTTTGTGGATGGAAACATTCTTGTATGGTCTAAAGACTCAAAGATAGAAGATGCTAGAGTCATTGGAACTCATGAAGGAAGGTTGTATAAAATCCTAGGTCATAATACTCAAGCCCTAGAACATGATGAAATCAATCCTAGTGAGTTATGGCATAGAAGGTATGCTCACCTTCATTATCAAGCCTTGCCATCCCTAAAAAAAATGGTTGTAGGAATACCAAAATTACAATCAATACATGAAGGTGTGTGCAGAGGATGTGCACTTGGGAAGAATATCAAGAAACCATTCCCAAGCAGTGAGAATAGATCTAGAGGGTTCTTGGACCTAATACATTTAGATGTATGTGGTCCTATTCCACTGAAGTATCTAGGAGGATCTCTTTACTATGTGACATTTATAGATGACTTCTCAAGAAATACATGGTTATATTTGTTAAATACTAAGGATGAAGTATTTGGCAAGTTCCAATAATTCAAGGCTGAAGTAGAGAACCTAACATATGAGAAGATAAAGGTAATAAGATATGACAATGGAGGAGAATACACCTCCAATGAGCTCATTTCCTTTTGTATAGAAGCTAGGATTAGGAGGGATCTCATTGTCCCTCACAATCCTCAACAAAATGGTGTGGCTGAAATAAAGAATAGAACTATTGAAGAATCAATCAAGGCAATGATGAATGATCAAAATCTATCTATGTTCCTATGGGGAGAAGTAGTCATGACAACTGTTTATATTCAGAATATAAGTCTGCATAGAATATTGAAGAACATGACTCTAGAAGAAGCCTTCTCTAGGAAGAAGCCAAGTGTTGAGCACTTGAGAATATTTGGATGTCCTGTATACATTCATGTTCTAAAGGATAAGAGAAATAAGTTGGAACCTTCAGGAAAGAGAGGAATATTTGTTGGATATAGTGAATTATCAAAAACATATAGAATTTATGTTCCAGGACAATAAAAGGTTGAAGTCAACAGAGATGTAACTTTTGATGAAAGGATTGCATTCAAGAATTATATAGAAGGTTCCATAGACTCCAATGAAGAAGAGGAACATGAAGATACCAAAAGAGAAAGCACATGTTCTCCAGAACACCCCCGTGAAGAACCAGAACCATTATATGAACATGTGGAACCAATTATTGAACCTAAGACTAGAAAGAGACCAACATGGATTGAATCCACCTTCCAAGAAGAAGAAAGACATAAAGATCCCAATGTCACCCTCAGACAAATAAAGAAATCCAAAAGGTTTTCCATTTATGCAGTTCTCATGAAAAATCTCGTTAATGCAGAACCTTCCACCTTTGAAGAAGCAGTCAAGCAGAAAGAATGGAAGGAGGCCATTATGTAAGAATACCAATCTGTTATGAAAAATGATGTATGGGAAGTTGTTCCTAGACCTAAAGAGAAGTTTTTAGTTACTTCAAAGTTGGTTTACAAGATAAATCATGCCATAGACGAAAGTATTGACAAATACAAGGTGATATTTGTGGCTAGAGGTTTCTCCCAGTAGGAGGGAGAAGATTATGATGAGACATTTGCTCCGATTTCCAGATATACCTGTATTAGAGCCATCATATCTCTAGAAACTTCCATGGGTTGGATTTTACATCAGATGGATGTAAGGACAACCTTTCTCAATGGAGTGATTGAGGAAGAAATATACATAGAGCAACCTCAATGTTTTGAGGCAAACCCAAGAGAAACCCATGTTTGCAGATTAAAGAAGGCCTTGTATGGACTCAAGCAAGATCCAAGGGATTGATATGAATGTATTGATAACTATTTGACAAGACTTGGATTTTCCAAGAGCCTTGCTGATCCAAACCTATACTACAAATTTATGAATGGTGCACCTGTGATTCTACTGTTAAATGTCAATGATTTTTTCTTGACAGGTGCAGAGGCTCTCATTATTCATTGTAAGAAGGAGCTAGCCTCAGAGTTTGATATGAAGGATCTTGGTCTCATGCACTATTACTTGGGATTAGAAGTATGGCAGAAGCATGGTGAAGTCTTCCTAGGACAAGAGAAGTATGTTGTAAAGATCCTTGAGAAGTTTGGGATGATGGATTGTCAATCCATGGAAACTCCCATGGTGATAAATTTAAGGAAGTTGAAAGACTCTGATTCTAATCCAGTAGACTCATCCCTATACCGACAGTTGAATGGCTCCTTGATGTATTTGGTGAATACTAGGATGATGATTTTTTTTCTTGTGAACATGTTGAGCCAGTTCTAGGTGGAACCTAGGAAAGAGCATTGGATAGCTGCAAAGCATATCTTGAGATATCTTCATGGGATTATTACTTATGGTTTGAGGTATGCCTGAAACAGTGATGTACAACTACATGGATTTTCTATTTCATATTGGGCAGGGAGTTCATATTATAAAAAGAGTACTTCTGGACTGTGTTTCATTTTGGGATCTGCTATGATATCATGGTTTAACATAAAACATAAGTCTGTTGCACTCAGCACTGCGGAAGCAGAGTATATTGCAGTTTGTGATGATTGTACGGAAGCAGTGTGGCTCCGTAAGTTGGTTTCTGGACTGTTTGATCAGGTGCTAGATTTGACCATGATATATTGTGATAATCAGAGCTGTGCGAATATCTTAGAGAACCCAGTGTTCCATGACAGGTTGAAGCACATTGATATCAAGTATTATTTTCTCCGTGATAAGGTCCAGAGGGGAGAAGTGGTTCTCCAGTATATCTCCAATGATGAGAAGACTGCAGATATTTTAATGAAGCCTTTGTCCAAGATAA
>JASDQU010245294.1:69544-95173 GCA_032191745.1 Picea mariana | reverse complement strand
GAACCAAACTTCCTTTTGTTCCTAAAGTTCTTGAATCTTGCTGTGAAGGCTTGATCATCGTACTTCTTTTGGCGTTTCTCTTTTGCATTGATCCTTGATTCTTCTTGAGCACAACAAGTCCAAAGTTCTTCAAATGTCAGATACTCCTTCCTTGTGTTCATGCTTGCGGCAAATGCATCCCACTTCTTGAAAAACCCATTGAGTACTATGCTCACCAATTCCTTTTCTGAAATGGTCTCTCCAATAGCTTGTAGTTGATCTCTTAACTGAGATATCCTCACAAAATATGATGTTATGCTGTCGTCATTATTCATCTTCATGTCACAGAGCTCATTCTTCAGACTCATAACTTGTCCAATGCTTCTGATTGAGAAGAGATTTGTTAGGGCATCGTACATCTTCTTCAATGAGTCAAGATAGGAGATATAGGGTATCAAGTGGTCTTTTATAGAATCCACTATGATACTCATGGAATTGATGTCAACATCTTTGAATTTCTCCATAGCTGCAACGTTCTGCGGTTCCTTCTCTTTTCCTTCTTCAAACTCTGGTTTCACGATATTTCCTTTCACGTTATCCAACACTTTATTCTTGGCAAGGATGAGGTCAATCCTTGTCTTCCATTCTCTAAACTTAGAGGCTCCATCTAACTTGTTCTCTGACTTCATAGAATAAGTCATGGCTACTTTGACTTGGTCAAACCCTAGATTTGACCACATACTCAATCTTCATGTCTTGGCTTGCTGAGAGTATCAGGGAATACGCTAGGCTAGAGCCCACTGATCTATTCAGAGATTAGGTCAATCCATTCACTTAAGGTGCCTCAACAAGAGGTTTAGGGTTTCTGCAATTGCTCCTACTAGTAACCCTAACGACAATTTCTTGGAAACTACTTCTGCTAGTAACCCTAGCGGCAGTTCCTCAGCGAGCTTAATATCCGAGTGGTTATGTTTCCTTCCAATGTTTAGACTGAATGAAGGAGGTGTGGGCCCATAACCTGTTAGAATATGGAATATTGTGTGCTTGTTTTACCATTGACAATACCCTTGTCACCCAACCATAGGCCAAAGCTACCCTCCGAGCACCTTAACCTTGACTGAGAATTACTCCGGAAGAAAAACCTAGGCTAGATAGCCAAACAAGGTGTAGCACATCTTCCTCCAAGGATAATGCACCAAAAAAAGCTGATCAGATAGTCCAAACCCTAGCCAAGAGATAGTCCAAGCCAACACTAAAACTGGTTGCTGTAGCAGCTGCACCTGCAGCTCTCCTCCACACATGCGCACCAAACTGGGAACTGCAGTGCGCACCAGTTGCTCTCTGCAATTCTGAGATACGTCAAATGAGAACTGGCGCCCTGTATTTATAGTGGTTCTGCCTGATTTGCTGGGGCCGACTTCTCCTTCTGGGTACATGTCTGTTCAATATATTATTATTATTTCTGGCCGACTTCTTCTCTTGGAGGCTAATAACCTAATATAAATTATCTTCTTGAGATGACAAGACTTCTAGGGTTATTAGCCAACTCATTAGGGTTTACTCTTGCTTTCCAGAGTCTTCTATTCTTGTCAGGTGTACACGTGGAGGTAAATACCTCCCGCGGCTACCATAATATTAACACCCATAACCTGTTAGAATATAATGGATTTGCTCATTTTACCATCAACAATATCACTATTGTCACCCAACCATAGGTCGAAGCCACCCTCCAAGCAACTTAACCTTTACAGAGAATCATTCCGGAAGCAAACCCTAGGCTAGATTGCCAAACAAAGGGTATCACACCTTTCTCCAAAGATAGCACACCAAACAAGAGCTGATCATATAGTCCAAACCATAACCAAGAGATAGTCTAAGCCAAAAGCGAAATCTTCTAGTTGGAGCAGCTGCAACGACAACTCTCCTCCAAACTCGCCCACAAACTAGGAAACTGCAGTGCGCACAAGTCTTACTTCTGCAGTTTTGAGAATACCTGCTAGAATGAAGACCAACCTCCTGTATTTATACTAATTCTGGCTAACTGCCTGGGCCGACTTCTCATTTTGGGTACCTATTTACTCAATATATAATATTTCTTTTGGCCGACTTCTTTTCTTGGAGGCTAATAACCTAATACAAACTATCCTCTTGAGCTGACTTGTCTTCTAGGGTTATTAGCCAACTCATTAGGGTTTCTTCTTGCTTCACAAAATATTCTATTCTTGTCAGGTTTACACGTGGAGGTAAATACCTCTCGCAGCTACCATAATATCAACACTCCTATGTCTTTTTTATCCATTCATGTCTCTTTGGCTTTCTTGATCCCTCTTGACACAAAATCCCTATCACCTTCTAGTATGAATATGAGGCACAAGTCAGTGATTTCAGATCCAACACAACACCCACAAAACCAAAATTGGAAACAAAATCCTATCGATTGATCACACGATTACAAAGGAAATCAATCTCTTGATAGGTCTCATTCAATGTGTTTTTAGATTCATACCCAGAGTGCAATAAAACATTGTCCTCATTGTCCTTGCAATGAGGGTTGATGGATCCATGGGATCATGCTTATAACTCCAAGCATTTGGCAATACACTTATGTATCTATGGTTCTTGGATTAATAATCGAGAACTCTCATCACCATGCTCTTCATTTGTCTTGAGTTTCTAGCATGTTGTAGACTTAATTCTTGTGCCAACTGGCCCATAATTTCCACGATTGCCTCCTCCATGGTTCTGGACCCTAGGTGGTGTAGTTTGTTGGAGTCCCATAATGCATCCACATGACCTACAATAGTCTAGATAGAAAAAATGACTTGACCCTCCAATGGATCATTGGTGAAGTCAAAAACTTCCTCCTCATACCCCATTTTGTCTTCCATGTGTTCTAAGTCTGACATCAGTGGTGACAAGCTCACCTTGCATCCACCTTGGTTGTTCATGTGGAAACCTCATCGTTCGTAAAAAAAATGTAATCAACAACCTACTTTATCTATTAAACCTTAGAGAAGGTGCAATAAAACTACAAATAATTAATATTTGAATTTGATAAACTCACAAACTCTCCTTTTATATTCTTTGTGATCTTGACAGTACAACTGTGCAACCTCTCGATTAGTGGGAGAATCTTAGAGCTTAATGACCTAGATGCTTAATATATTCAAGTCAGTATACAATTGGTTGACAAGTTTGAAATGCCACTCAGATCCAAACTGAGATCCATGCCAATGGTTGACGATCTTCAGATGTATAAACAACGATGACTACAATACACTTATCCAAGCCACTATGATATGTTCAAGGTGTCCTTACCTCAACTCGTTTGGAGGTAGGTTTAGGGTTCCTCTACTTGACATTGTGCATTTTACCATTCAAGAAACATCTAGTTTCCAATTAAAGTGGTAGGGAAAGGCAACAATGACATACTTCTTCAGATATCGACTATTACATATGGTTCAAAGAGACTTATGTGGGGTTCAAATTTTCCATATGAATTTTACTATTACAATTGTAAAGCTAATGATTCTATTTGCCTTGTAATTATCTTCATTGAATTGATTTTTTATCATTAAACATAAAAAGTGGGACTTCCATTTCAAGATTTTTGGTAATGGTTCTATACTCCTAGGACTTTGCATAGAGAAAATATAAATCGTCTTGTTTTTTCACTTTTTAGCATTTCAACATTTCAATATATGAAATCAAATAATGCAACCTCGGTTTTCTACATCTTGTAGGCTGGGAATTGCAGTATTGTCGCATGCTAAATGCGTGTTTATAATTTCTTTGTGATGATGAAGATCTTGATTTATAGGAGATGATTTTAATTATATGTTGTAGTGATTTTTGTAGTATAATTATTTTTGTATTGTAGTAGTTATTTAGAGTCTCAATGTTTATGTATTTCGGTTTAGATATGCAATGCACTTGGTGCCATTTTGTTATACGCACCCTTATATGCTATATATATGAGAAAATTTGCATATTTGGTATCTAATGGTTTGGATTTACATTAAATCATGTCAATATGTTATTTTTTTTTATAAAAGTCGAATATTTTATGTATTTTTTAATTCACTTTGTTTTGTTTGTTTTTCTAGTTTTTTTCTTGATTTTGTTAGGATATTTAGACACTTAGGAGTTAGTTAAGTTCAACTTCGTCTAATGTGACTTTAGGTAAAAGTGTGTTTCTTGGTATGTTTCTTTAGTATGCATTTGTATTTATGTAATTTGAGGGTCATGATATGTTCTAGACATAGAGTGATATGACAACTCATATTCTCCTCGAACTTAATGACTACATTGATACGTGGCTCAACACTTGATTGGTCCATGATCTCTATTTAAAGAGCATGAAGGGTCATTTGTTGATGGTCAATTCTGAGAAACTCTCTTGTAAAATGTTTTTCTTTTGCATTAATTTATATTGCCTCAAGTGGCCACGTTGGTTGGGGTCATGGATTGTTTCCCTCTTCAAGGGTTTTAACTACATAAGAACATCGATGTGTTGATCCTTGATCTGGTTGTGTGAGTGGTTATTGAAGATGCTCATCCTATGTGTAATACTCTCTTTGTTGAACCTGGTATTAGATCCTGCTCAAAAACCTGCTACCATTGTAGATTGATATCTTCAAGTTGTGTTGTCGTATTTATAGTTTCTGCTATCTTTTGTACTTTTCTAGGCTAAGAGGATTGTTCCATTGTGTCTGAAGTGATTATTAAAGTTAGAAACACTTTTTTATTTCACTCAAAAAGGTTTTTTTTTTCCCAAGCCATGACCATTTTAGTCAGATTCGAAGGTATAAATCTCGAATACGCCCTTTTAATTTTTTTTACAGAGTTAATATTTCGGTTTTCTGTTTTTATTTCCAGGTTGCTACTATATCTGGTTTGCATATGCTCTTTTTCCTTTTCTCTGCGTGATCTCGACAAATAAGAGACAGAGCGGAAAGTGTTTTCTTATCTATGTATGCTCTTTGTCATGGACTCTATGTGATCTTGAAAAATCATAAAAAAAGAGAAAACTTGCATTTTCTGGGTAAGCTAACCGAGATCTAACCCCATTTGTTGTTTTAAAAAAAAATTGTTTGTGTTTGTATGAGCACGCAGAAAGAAAGGTTTTTGGGGTAAGTGCACACATTGAGACGGAGCTCCAACAATAACAACAACAATCCCATCCTCCTCCTTTATAATTATAATTTGTTTTGCACTAGCTCACTTGGTTGATAGTTACTTTATTTAGTAAGAGGTCTTGAGTTCAAGTCTCTTATTTTAAGTTACTTTTTGAAAAAGCAGAGAAGGAAGGGATTGTTGTGCATCCATCACCATATTGGACAACCTCTACTTGCCACGTGGCTCTTTTGTTACCGTTTATGACTTTTGCTTAAAAAGGGAATAACTTTCACATATGAAGTCCGTTTTGAGTGAATTTTTTTTTAAACAACCTATTTTATCAAGAGATTTCCATATAGACCATCAATTTCATCTTTTGGATCCATATTCTATGCATATTTTAATATGGCTTCTCCAATTGATCTTTTTCTCACCAATAACAACTACTTCTCATGGAAATCCCATATGGAGCATGTCCTAAGAAGTAAAAGATTGTAATGGATTACCATTGGAAAAGAACAAGCCCCCACTAATGTTGAAAATAAATCCAAATGGGATAATAATAATGATGAAGGATGTGGACTAATAAAAATGTCCATCTCTCTTGATTTACAGTTTCATCTTCAAGGAATTGATGACCCCGATCAAGCTTGGGAAAAACTTCAAGATGTATTTAGTAAACACTATATTATTCGAGCCCACTAAATTGAAAATTAGTTAATGAATTCAATTCACAATGATTTTACTTGCATTGAATATTATTTATCTAAGTTCAAAACACTTAGAATTTTATGTCAAGATTGTAAATATATTTTAAGGATGACCGATACATATATGTTACATAAATGCTAATTTTGTTAGTGCATATTCTACCTTTGTATCTACCTTTTATGCAACTAGAGAAGGTCTAGGGAGTGCTTACCAAACTCATACTATTGAGTCCTTTTGTGAGTATATGATTTGAGAGTAATATAGGATTGTGCAACTTGGAGTGATCAACACTACTAGTACATCCAACAAAGCCTCAGTGGCCTAGAAGAAAGATACATCCAAACATCCCAAGAAGCAAAATCCTTGATACAACAATAAGTAAAACAAGGGTCCCAAACCCTCTCAACCAACTTCTAATTCTAAAGGTGAGAAATGAGAAAAATCCAAAAGTAAGAAGACTGACAGGCATTGCAATTTTTGTGGGCGAGATGGTCACGTGGAGTCTAAATGTTTTAAAAAGATAGAAGCCTTAGAAGCTGTTGACACTGAGTAAATTGTTGGGCTGAAGAAACAATCTACAAAGGCAACCACAAACCACTTTGGAACTGGATACTAGCCTACTCAGTTCATAGAGGGCTGTCTCTTATCACTTAGTCTCTAATAGATAGATTTTATTAGTAGGTCAATGACTAGGTTTTAATGTTTTGAAGGGATTTTATAGAGTTTTGTTGGCAAGGAGGAGAGGGATCTTTTGGGCTATGGAGTCAACCTCTGAAAAAAATTGAAAACAATGACCGATAAGTAGAACTTTATAGAGCTACAAAGGCTAAATTAGGTGATGAACTTTCAGTTTTGAGTTTGATTGTGTAGGGTGGAAGAGGAGAAGAAACATATAACAGAATCATAGCACCATGAAAGATGAATTCTGACCTAGTTAAGAAGAGAAACATAGTTTAAATCACTTAAATCTAAAGCACCATTAGTTGAATTCTAGACCCTTTAATTATCCAATTTAAACAGAAGAAAATGAAGATGAAAGTAGGGACACAAGAAGTACATACAAAGATGAGAGTACAGACTTCAGACCACCACCATTAGAATCTTTTTCATAAAAATTTCAGGACTTCTGCATTTGTATTTCTTTCAGATTCAAAGAATATTACAATAAGGATCAAAATATCTATACTTTTTCCAACTTGCCCCTCTTTACATCAAAAGTGATCAAATATATAAGAGCATATTGCCACACTAGGCTACAAGAGTTGAACTACTACCGCCTACAATGGTGGATCTGGTTACATTGAAAGAAAACAACTCCTAAATAACTTTACTAAAAATAGTAAATTCGTTTTGACCATCTTTAATGCAAAACAAAAAATATCTTATACAATCATAGATCTGAGTAAAATTCGAATATGCTATTGTGATGAGTCACCAAGTACATATGGAAACCACTATGAGGCATCCCATGCGTTCTTGAGCAACTTTGCCACTTTTGTGTAACAAACTGGAACTACTATTGCGCAAGTGCTACCTACAACATTTGCGTAGCAAACTCCATTTTGTTGTAATTCATGTAGATCCAGTTGGTAGCAAGTGACTGGGAACCTGTGTTTGCTTCAAAACTCACATGCCAATCATCTCCCACCGTTCTTTCTAATCATGTGTGCCTACAACATTTGCGTAGTGAGGAATCACTATGCAAGTGTTGTGTATGACAGTTTACCAGTCAAAACAACAATCGTGCCCAATAAATGTTTTATGTGGTCACCCTTGTGAAAACTTTTCTCCAATATCAAATGTATGTTTTCCACAAATTTAATGACAAAGCTTAAGATGATCACATACCCAAAAAGACAAAAATGTGAAGTTTCTTCAATCATATATTTGCTACTTCTACAAGTATTTCTAGTCTTCTTCTGGCTTCATCATTCAATAACATCTTTTGTTTAAGATAGCAAAGTGGTTTTCTAGTAATGGTGCCCTCCACGGTCATCTTTATGAAACTCTTTGATAGCCCGTTTCGCTTCTCCTTCCAACAAACAACTTAGTGAAATTCCACCTGGATCTTTCCAATATAGAGAATGATCTAGAATGCAAAATTTGTTGCTTTCAATTTCAAAAATCTAGCCTTTGTTTTGCTTAATTCAGGAGGAGCTTGTAAATTTCTTGACACATAAATAATATTAGCATACCATGGAGATTCAAGAAATTTCTGAGATACTTGTGGGACTGTCTCTCCTTCTGAATTTTTTGACAGGTCAGCAATGAAATTAACCCCCAAGACATAATAATTGGACTGTTTCATCAATTTTGTAAATCCCTGACCTTTAATCAACTTTTTATTTTTAATCTCGAGGTCATACTCCAACAAGACAACTATCCATTTTCCCCTTCTACCTTTAGGATTAGGCCGAGTTAAAATGTCTTTCATAGAATTGTTGGGCACATAAGAAACAACATGAGAATGTAAGATATAAATTATGAATTCCTTGAGGGATTTTACCAATGCATATGCTTGTTTCTCCATGATGTCATACTTGAATGGATATTTTATCAGACTTCTGTTGTAATAGGCTATGGGCCTTTCAAAATTTTGTTCATCTTTTTGCAACAAAACACTAGCAATAGTGTGTTCTGAAGCAAAAGAGAGCAAGATAAAATCTTTTGCAAAATCTGGACTGGCCAATACTGGTGCCTTATTCAATGCTACTTTAATGTCCTCAAAATATTTCCTGTCTTATGGAGTCCACTTTATCTCAGTGCCTTTTCTGAGCATGTTAGTAATATATTTTATGATTTCAACCAGGTTAGGGATAAACCTTCTAAACAAATTTACTCTTCCAAGAAAAGACTGTACCTCATTTTTTCTTCTGGGTGTGCCAATATTCAGAATTGCTTCCACTCTATTGGGATCTATCTTTATTCCTTCTTTTGAAATGATATGACCAAGTAATTTCTCTTGCATTCCAAAATTGGACTTTTTGAGATTTAATGAGATGCCAAACTTCCTACATTTCTGAAAGACCCTTCTCAAATGTTTTCGATGTTCATTATCAGAATCTGAAAACACAGTAATATCATCTAAATAAATGACAATAAACTTATCTTTCTCATCAGCAAAAGCTATGTCCAAGGCCCTTTGGAAGGTTGCACCTGCATTCATAAGCCCAAAAGGCATTTTGGCATACATGAATGTGCCCCAAGGTGTTGTAAAGGTTGTTTTCTCTTGATCATCAGGATGCACCATGATTTGGTTGTATCCAGAAAAACCATCAAGCATTGATATTTTTTGTGATCCAACCACTTTCCGCAAAATGTAATCCATCTTGAGAAGTGGATAATTGTCTTTGAGAGACACCCTATTCAGATTTTGAAAGTCTACACACAACCTGATCTCACCACTTTTCTTTCTAACAGGCTGATCCAGATTTTATGGGCAGAGCGAAATGAATACAGATTATTAATAGGTGCTTAACACAAAATAACAGAGATATAGTAAAACTGGTTTTCTATTCAATAACGAAATAAGCTGAAATTGTAAAATGCAGTGGAAACAAGCTTGCTGGAATGGTGGCGGCTTATCTTTGAGAAGAGATGTGACGACAACGCACATTCACAAGAAGACGGTTACAATGAGGCTTTGAAGGCCTTTTTACAATAATAAAGAATGCCCAAAACCCTAGACATCCAAAAGCCTAACCCCAAGAGATGAAGTGCCAAAAGTCATGTGGGCCCCGTTTGGGTAAGTTAGTACATCAACTTCCCGGGGTCGTAACTTTTGCATACAATCTCTGTTTTAGGCGTGTGATAGCCTGTTGGAAAGGTATCATCGAGGAGATTCATTTTTGGGCCTCAATCATGCCTTCGACTATCATTGAGGAGATTGATACCAAAAAACCTTCATTTATGCCCTCAAAATGGCCCCGGAAGTTAAAACTGCTAAAAATAGTAAATTGCCAAAAATGTCAGAAAACTGTTTTGATCCAGTTGGAAAAGGTGGGTGGCCACCAATATCCATCTGGATCATAGGAACTAGATTAGCCACCCATTTAGAAAATCTTAAAGACACTATGATTTTGGCATCGAACAACTTTCTTACTTCTTTCTGAATCAATGGAAACAACAGAGGATTAATCCTTCTCATTTTGTGTTTGAAAGGTTTGTGATCATCCTTTATTGGAATTACATGATGAATCACTTTAGTATCATAAACCTTCAAATCCTCATAGCTCCAGGCAACGACATCTGGGAAATCCTTCATTAGGTTGATATATATTTTCTTGATTTATGGAGGGAGTGTCTTGGACAGTTTGATGATTTTGGGATCTTCTTGAGTCCCAATGTTGCAATCTTCTATGTCCTCATCATTTGCAATAATTTTAGGATTTCTGGCTACATCGTTATTGTCAAAAAGCTTTTCCAATGGAACCAAACCCTTGGGAATGATGTTGATTTTGAGTTGCACTATATCTCTATCAACAATATGATTTTGAAAACAATAATCATTTGTGAACATAGTTGCATCCTCTTCCTGGTCACAACAGTTGTCACCATCAATATTTGAATTGACAAATTCATCAGTCATTTGAAGGAATCTTTCAACCTTCTTGTCATCCTAAAAAATCTGCCAATACTTAATGTTGTCAGGTACTGCTGGCCTGTGCTTGAATTCAATTTCATACTTTCTGTTAGGAAAAATAGGAATCTTGAAAATAGAGGCTGAAGTGGCTAGTGCATCAACAGTTAGATTTTTCCCTCTTGGAATCACTGAGAGGTTATATTCTGAATTTTTTTAAAGAAGATAAAGAACTATATTCCTATATTCCCTTAACCTAGGATGCCTTCATTGATAGATGCCCTTTACCTGATTTATAATAAGCTCACAATCCCCATGTACAACTGTTCTCTTTGCACCCAATTATTTCAAAGTCTTCAATCCCAAAATCAATGCCTCCTATTCAACCATGTTATTTGTGCAGTCAAAAGCAAATTTTCAAGGACAAAGTTTTGAACCTATTTTTGGAGGAATAATCCAAACACCTGCTCCAGCTCCCTCTTTGCTAGTAGCTCCATCAAAATTCATATTCCATAATTCATCCTCTTCATTGCCCTGCTGATATGAGATTTGTCTTGACAACTGTCCCACTTCATCTTTCAAAGAAAGATCAAGAACCTTTCAACTTTCTTCTTCAAAGCACAAGTCACTATAAAATGGAAGAACCTACTTCAATATCAATAGAATAAATGGGTTGATTATTTGGTTTGCTTTTGTTACTCACCATGTACTTCAACAATACTTCCCTGTACAATCTCCTTTCTTGGCCAAAAACTGGTATAGTTGCATATGGCATGTCCATTTGTAGAGTACCTTTCAATTTTGCAGCCCAAGATCTTGACAACAACATGCCAAAATTAAGAGGAATGTCAACAACTACTACATCCATGACCAGATTCTTTGATGAGATTTGAGATAAAGACACATATAGATCTTTGATCAAGCCTAAACACTTTACTTTCCTTGAGTCAAAAGAAAACAAATCTTTATAAGGTCTAGTGATGTCTAGGCCTAGTTCATCCATGACTACTTTAGGCATTAAATTATGTGATGCTCCTGAATCTAACATTGCATTGTGCAAGGTCATGTCATGAATCTTAAGACTGATATAAAATCGAGGAACATCACCATCCTCACCACATTCTTCCACACGTGGACCAAACAAGATAGCAGGGTGATCTTGTTGCACATTCAAAATATCAAAAGCTTCTTCCATTTTCAACATCTTAATGATTTGACTTCTATACTCAACATTCTTGATTAACTCATTGAAAGGTACATAAATTTTAATCCTTTCCATCTCATTTTCAAAATTAAAAGGAGACTGAATTTTCTCTACCTCTTTGATGATTACATTCCTTTGCATCTTAGGGACCTTCTTTGGGGGATCTTCCAGTTGTTTTCCTTTCCCCTGCACATCTTTTACAAGGCTATCCTTTTTAGTCTGATTTGAGGAGGATGCACTTGTTTGAGGGTCCTTGTTTTGATTCCCTTTCTGGGGAACTACAAGCAGTTTTTTACTTCTTAGGTTATATTGTTTTTGAAATTGCATTATGGAATTTTCGTATCCTTTTCTGTACCCATATGATTCCATTAACATCAAATCATCATTTTCCTGCATAAACATACCATTTGCATCCATAAATTGATCATGTTCTTCTTTGGTTAAGAATACATTTGTTTTAGTATCATCACAACAATGAATGTTGTCTTTAGTAAAAATCATTCGTCAATCCAGTAAGACAAGGCGCTCCATAATTTTTGTTAGAAGGTTAGTTAATTCAATCAGTAATAATTGTAAACAATGCTTGTCAGTCATAAATAAAAACAACAAGTCTCTTTTTATTGTTGTAAACAAAAAATCGCCCAATCTGATAAAAAGGATATCTTCTTGCTGAAAATACAATAGATGGTCATCTACTTCTCAATTCCAGTATTGTTCTCTTTCATTCTTTGTGTATTTTGTATTGTGCAACATTTTATTCTGGTGTGCCAGTATACTCTGTTGTTGCATTTTAAATTTTGCATATAGAATTGTGGATCAATTGGTATCAAAGCCTAGATCCAAGCCAGCTTCTGCTTAGCCACAAAATTCAGAAGGGAGACCATCCAATTTTTTTTTCTCAGAGCCAGACGTCCTTCTCAGGACTTCCAGTGCACCCTCCTTAGGGCTTCCAATGCATTCATCTTTCACAATTCTCCAACATCCAGTGATAGATTCAAATTCGTGGTGAATGAAAATTATGTCTCCACGAAGAGAGCTATCTACAGAGGATTCTACATCCACTGCCACAACTCTAATTCAGGATTTAATGATGTCTCTTGAGGAGATACTATGTCTGCAATAGTGTAGAGATCCAACACCCATGCAACTTGATAAACGATTCCAATTACTGAAGTTTACGGGACAAATGAATGGCGAGAATGTCGACTCTTGGATTCACAGTCTTTTCACATGCTTTCGTACATGTCCTGAGATGATGGAAGACATGAAGCTTCAAATCATCTGTTTGCAACTCGAGGCAATTGTGCAGACATGGTGGGACACTCAGCTAGAGACTTATTCCTAGATCATGGATAAAGGTGACTTAGTCGATACACAAACACCACACATTACAACGTGGGATGGATTCTACCAGGCTCTTAGAGAGCACTTTTACCCATCTGGCTATTGCCAAAACCTCCTTGCTAGATAGTTGCAACTACGGTAACTGGCCAGTCAGTCCATACAAGGATACATCGACATCTTCTCCAAACTGTGCATCCATCTCCACATCACCGATCCGAAAGAGGTATTGATTGTTAAGTTCAATTATGGCTTATTGTTAAGCATCTGTCATGAAGTTGATTTGTTTGAGAGTTCTTCCTTGGACAAGGTTTTTATTTGGGCCTTGGTTGTCGAGCATAAAGTGGCTCCTCGAATCTGCTTACCCCAACCTAGATATGACCATTCTACTAGTGGCCCTTCTCATGTTACCCCTACCGCCACCTCCACACCTTGAACAACACCTTGATGTACCTTCCACAAGACCAAATTGCATGCTTCTACTGAATGTTGGGCACTTTAGAACCTTTGCCACAACAAAACTCTTTTTGTAGAGGTTGCTCAATCTGATTCCCTTGACCCTCCTAAAGTTGTTTTGTTGACACAGGAGCAGACCCAGGGTTCAACGCACCAACAACGCACCAACAAAACCCTAAATACCGACCCTTTCGACAACACCTGTGAAGCAGATGAAGTCTCACCCGAGTTAGAGGCAGGGGTGGTTGCAAGACTCTAGTGTCTGCAACCTTAGCTGGTACACATATATGTGATTCTAACACTTAACATAGCACTTAGCAGTGAACATTCATCAATATCCAGTTCTTAGTTACAACACAGTTAAACCCTAAACTATAGAACATCAAAGTATTCATTCAAATCTAAGGTATTTAAGCAGTAAGCATACTTACATCAGTTAGATCTAACATCCATGCACATTATCAAGCACAAAGCATCAATAGATCTATCTATCCTTCATCTATATTACAACACTAAACAAGTAAACACATAAACATATCAACATTGCACAAATCATAACAACACAACATGTATGTGGTTCACCCCCACCCCGGGGCTACGTCCACCAACTCTTCTCTCCTTTATTATCTTGGTCAAGCTTCTTACAGGCACATAGCATCAAAATCCTACTCCACAAAAGACAGGAGATCTGTGCACACTCCGCCAGATCCTCCTTCTTCGAGCTAGGGTACAACACCAAGCCTTTACACAGTCTCTTACACTTACTTGCACTTAGCCTTTCAAGCCTCACACAATATGCACAAAGCACTTACAACTATTGATCACATAGATCAAACACTATCACTTAGCACTACTTAAAACTTCTCCTCACATAGATTCCCCTCATTACATCACCCAGTCTTCTATATATATTACAAAATTAGGCCTAAACATGGATAAACCCATGGGCCGACATTCCCATACATAATCCCAAAACCCAAAAATCCTTAAAAAGGGGCCGAGATCCTGCGATCTCTGCTTTGTCTTGTGCTCCTTCTTCGACAACCTGTCAAAGTCCCAAAAATAGGTCCAATATGACCAAGAACCCTCAAAACTTTGTCAAGGGCCAACAGGCCCCCAACACTCACCTGTGAATCGTCTTGAGTCACTTTGATCTGATCAGTTCTGCTTCAAAATCCTCGAGCTTGGCTCAAGTTGCTTTGACTTGTTGTTGTGCCATGACCTCCCGTTCAACAAATTCTTGGATGACTGTGTCGTTGATAGGTCGCTCTAGGCACTGTTCACCTGTAGTGATGACCTGCTCCAGTTCTGCTCCTTGGCCTTCGATCTATGTGAAAAATTGGCAAGCCTCATCCTGTACAGGTTGGAGCCACTGGGTCACTTCCATGACTCTGCTTCGAATGGTGTGGACCTACTGTTGGGTGGTGCGTTGCTCTTGGGATCGCTTCATTCTTTCCACAACTGATAGGGGATTCAACTGCACCTGTATTGTCTCTGCTTGCTGCTTCGCTTCCTGGAGCTGTGACTCCAGTGCCTTCAATTCTGGATTTTCAGTGAGTTTCTCATACATCTGGGCACTGCGATTACTCAGTTGCTTGCATTCCATGCCAAGGAATTTTATTCTTTCAAATGTGCTCTGGGCAGTTGCTTCTCTTTGATCCCTAACATCCTAGAGAGTGTCGGGCATTGTGTGGAGCTCTAAGTCTGCTATTCATTGTTGCAGCTGCTGGATAGCTTCTGTGAGCTACTCTACTTGATACGTGACTTGGTCTTTTGCTTGTGGCTCTAAGCCTGTCATAGAGAGAAGTGATCTGTTGACTGATTCTTTCACTTCGATTTGCTCTGCGAGCAACTCTTCTTTTCCTTGTTGCATCTGTGCTTTCTCTTCTTCAAACTTTGCTTGGAGAGCAACCTTTTTTTGTTCTGCAACTCTGCGTTGTTCTACGATTACGCCTTGCACTTGATTCAAGGGCTGGGTGGCTTGTTCTGTTTCTTCTTGTGCACGTCGAAGGTGAGCTTCAACTGCATCAACTAATCGACAGAGTTGGGCTGGCTCATCTCCCAACTCTAGTTCTCCTGATGGTCGGGGTGCAGTGGAGACTGTGTGACTGGAATGAAGGGCCTGCTGTACCCCTCGGAGTTCAACCTCAATTTTCTCGTACATTTCCTCCTATTTAGCTTCTTGTTTCTCCATGATTTCCAATGAAGCATCATTTAGAGCTGCTATGATTAAATCAAAATCATCAGTAGTGAGGACAATCTTTATCTTGGTCACTGTGGCTCTCGATTTCTTCCAGGAAGAAGGTTTCGGGGGGGAACCCTTCCTCTTCTTCAAAGGATCAACCTCATCTCTAGGCGGTGTTACTTCACCTTGCTTCTGTTCAGCTTCCTTGCCATTTATCTCTTCTACTTCATCATCATCCCCTCAATCAGGTGATACTGAAGTAGTCTTCCTTGAGGCACTACTTAAGTCTTGGACCTCCTCAATATTTTTCCTTTTGCTAGTTCTGGGTGTGTTTTTTTCTTTGTGAGTGGCCTCCGGGCTGTCTAGTTCAGGGTCCGATATCTCTGCAGGGTCAGCAGGGATGAGGAGTTATGCAGGCTAGTCCTTAGTGATCTCCTCAAGGTCCTCTTCCATGAGTTTATATTATGATTGAAGTTGCTTCTTATGTTCATTTGCTTGCACTATAATGTATGTGCAGTGCTGATATGCGCTGAATTTCATTAGGGGTCGGAACCTATGTAGGGTGTTCAAAGTCATGTGAGGTTCAACTTCGATGGCTCTCTTCAGCTGGAGGTAGTATGTATGAAAAACAATGTTCGACTGCCATTGTTTGTTCATATCACTCGAGTACGAGAGTGTGATGAACTTCGCAACAAGCGGCTCGAATGACTCAATATCCGGGGAGGTCGCACCTTCCGGAGTCTCCCAGGGAACAAAGGCAATGAGAATTAGGAGCCAGCTAAAGTGAAACTCGTAGCCTTGATCCTGCGCTTCGTGGCAGTCTAGTTCTAGCTGATTAACTAGGTACTTCACCCAGTTCATCTGTAGGCCTTCTACACACTTCCCTGCGAGGTCAAAGGAAAAGCCTGTGACCTGCGTGGGTCTGTTCTTTCTTACTAGCTTCTCAGATCTCAAATGGCATGCTAGGCTCACTACGCCATTCTAGATGGAAGCTACCTTGTAGCCTTGCATCCCCTTCTCAACATTGTCATATGTATCCTTGATCTTCTGTGCTAGTGCATGATCTGCGGGTTTTTATGGATAGTACTCCTACGGATCAGGTCCTTGCATACTTAATCTGGTGATCCTATGGATTAGCGTCAGATCGACTGCAATACGACGGTCTAGCCATAACTAGCCGCCATGGTAACATGAGAGTAACAACTTGACACAGGCGTTGACTTTCTGGTGCCTTCCGAAGTGTGGGATCTTCATTACATTTAGCAGGGTGGATTGCGCAAGGTTCATCGTCCATGGCTGGGGCATTATCTTCTAATTCTTTCCCTTCCTCCTGGTCAGGTATTTATACGGGGTGAGCATTCTATGGTTCTTTTGATCTTCAATGTGGAAGTCACTAAATTTCAACACTGTGATCTTGTCCTACTGTGCTCGAACTGCGCGTATCCCCTTCGGGAGGTACGTAGTAACCATGGTGTATTTAAAATCTCTGGGTTTTCTATCTCGACTCACTGCGCCAGCCAGAGGCAGGATGTAGTTGGGAAATATGGTCGGGATCATCTTTGCATTAGCTAGGTCATCTCTGTGCTTGGTTCTCTTTTTCGGTGATGGTCCGGATGGTCCGGATTTGCGAGCAGTCGATGGAGATTCTTTCACTCCTCTCGTCAATGACGCTTGTACACCTACATACATTACTCTCTCAGACATTACTCGTTCGGTCATGAGGTCGATGAGTACTTCCTTCACAAATTCTTCGATTGCGTTAAGTTCTTCGAACATACGTGCTCATGGTTTGAATATCTCGGGATCGAAGAGTAACTAGTCACTGGAATGGGATGGATGGCAATAATGCGATGAACACTGTGCAAAATCAACGAATCTGCAGGCTCAGATAATCACGGTTGGCAAAATTGTTCTTGATGCATGGCATGATGGGATAGATAGATAACTCGACAACAAATCTCTTGAAACGGGTGAGAAGCCTTCATTAACTCAGTTCTGCCCATTACGACGTGGTCCAATGGTCTGGTGGTGAACTTTCTGACCCTAAATGCCTTTCTATCCGTTTGGGGGGTCAGTCTAACGATTATACTGTTCCCAACGATTATATTTCTTCACCATGGTGAAGGGCCATGTGATGCTGTTCTGATATCCCGACGAAGTTCCAATTTTGCAAATATTCCTTCTGCGAAGTTGCCTTTGGAACCTTCTGTAACTTTTCAATCGTAGCTCTCTTCTTACTTAGCTTTCTAGCCTTTTTCCTAGTGAGCTTTGTCTTTGTATTCCTTTTTCCATTCTGATTCTTATCTCCTCTTGGCATAGTAACTTCGAACTATTGAGATTCTTTCCTAGAAACCAGGGGTAGTACTTCATCTACATTTGGAATAGGTACTTCAGTCTTCTAAGGGTCTTCTAGTGTTCTTGCAACTTTGATATCCAAGTCTCTAGTGTTAAATATCTTCGATCTGTTATCCTGTTCTTCAATCAAGTATGCGATCCTCCTAGTCATGAGATCTTTTAACTCTTGCTTCTTCCGCTCTAAGACTTCTTCTTCCTTCCTTCTGGCCCGATCTCTTCCAATCCAAGGTTTTCCTAGTAACATAGCAAATGGGGCATTGTCTCAATAAATTTAATAATCTCAAAATCTTCCTCTGTCGAAGTTCCATTGGTACTCATAGATATCTGGGTGAACTTTCCACATAGGTTTATTAGCTTTCCTCTAAATAGTCCTATTCCTCCTAATGAAGGAATCATAATAGGCTTCCCTAAAATTTCCCAAGTTCTTTCTGTCATAATGTTCACCTGTGTTTCCTTGGCCAGAGCACAGTCAATGTCGAAATCTCCTATTCTTAGTTCTATGCATTCTTTTTCTTTGAAGATCTCTGATAAGCTGACATGTCGGTGGTCATTCAGAGTTTCTTTCATCTGTAGCAATACTTTCTTTGATTCTTTCTGGGGTTCTGCCATAATCTTAGTTTCTGGATCTGCCTTAGGGTTTTCTTGTCTCATATTCATGCTTTCAATCTTAGCAATCATTCTAGGGCAATCCAATACTTCATGGTCCATAGCTGTACAACAGAGGCAACTAGGTCTTCTTCCAGGGAATTCCTTAGCAAGATGTCCTGGTTTTTTGCAACTGTAACAAAGGGTTAATCCTCTCTTTCTTTTGAATGATCCCCAACCTTTTCTGTACTACGCACTAGGATCATAGTAGCTAACCTGAAAAAAATTCTTTCTAGGGCCTTGCATCCATTTGTTAGTGCAAACATTCTCTCTATGCATAGGTATACCATATCTTTCACTATTCTTATCAGATCTACTTATATCAAATCTTTGTTCATCTATCAATGCTGTAGTTTTCAATCTAGGGAAAAATCTATCAACCATACCTAGATCCATACTCTAGAAACAAAAATTTCCACTTATCTTACTTCTATAGAGCACAAAGATTACAGATCTTACCTTTTTCAGTCTCAGAGCATAAATCTTTAAAATATTTACCTCTTTAGTCTCACTTTCACCTTTTTCAGAGCACAAAGCTTTCAGATCTTGCCTCTTTAGTCTTACTTTCACCTTTTTCAAAGCACAAAGCTTTCAGATCTTGCCTCTTTTCTTAGCACAGAGCTTCAAAAGTTAAGTAGGACGTTGCGCACTAGGGCAACAGATCTACGCACATAGATTTCACAATTTCAGGTCAGATCTTCGCACAAAGCACCTTTTTCCTCAGTTCCCAACAATCACAGTTTCAGGTCCCGAAAACGGAACCAGTTGTTGGCACAGGTGCAGAACCAGGGTTCAACACTACAACAACGCACCAACAAAACCCTAACTACCAACCCTTTCGGCAACACCTGCGAAGCAGATGAAGTCTCACCCGAGGTAGAGGCAGGGGTGGTCGCAGGACTCCAGTGTCTGCAACCTTAGCTGGGACACATATTTGTGATTCTAACACTTAATAGAGCGCTTAGCAATAAACATTCATCAATTATCTAGTTCTTAGTTACAATGCAGTTAAAACCTAGACTGCAGAACATCATAGTATTCATTTAGATCTAAGGTATTTAAGCACTAAGCATACTTACATCAGTCAAATCTAACATCCATCCACATTATCAAGCACAAAGAATCAATAGATCTATCCATCCTTCATCTATATTACAACACTAAGAAAGTAAACACATAAACATATCAACATTGCACAAAGCATAGAAACACAACATGTACGTGGTTCGGGGCTACGTCCACCAACTCTTCTCTTCTTTATTATCTTGGTCAAGCTTCTTACAGGCACATAGCATCAAAATCCTACTCTGCAGAAGACAGGAGATCTACACGCACTTCGCCAGATCCTCCTTCTTCGAGCTAGGGTGCAACACCAAGCCTTTACATAGTCTCTTATAGTTACTTGCGCTTAGCCTTTCAAGCCTCACACAGTATGCACAAAGCAGTTACAACTGTTGATCACATAGATCAAACACTAGCACTTAGCACTACTTACAACTTCTCCTCACATAGATGCCCCTCATTACATCGCCTAGTCTTCTATATATATCACAAAATTAGGCCTAAACATGGGTAAACCCATGGGATGACATTCCCATACCCGTTACATAATACCAAAACCCAAAAATCCCTAAAACGGGGCCGAGATCCCACGATCTCTACTTCGTCTTGCACTCCTCCTTCGACAACCTGTCGAAGTCCCAAAAATAGGTCCAATATGACCAATAACCCTCAAAACTTGGTCAAGGGCCAACATGTTTCTCTTGAAAATTTTATAGAATTTAACCCATCTCTAATTCTGATGACCACCAATGAACACGACACCTCTCCTCTGCCCTTATTTACCCACAATTTCAAATTAAGCATGAATTGGCTACTCTCATCCTAGACAAAGGAGGCCAAAAGAACCTCATTGCCCAGGACTTGGTCCAACACCTACAACTCCCAATTACTCTGCACCCTAAACCATATCAGCTTGAACGGGTACAAAAGGAAGGCCCACGCCTCACTAATGTCTCCCGGTGTTGTGCGATGACCTTCACTATTGGCCATTTTCGGGATACTATGGTGTGTGATGTTTCTCCTTTAGATTTTGTTGACTTGTTACTTGGAATCCCCTACCAACAGGCCCGAAACATTATTTATCATGCTAAATTCCATAAATACTAGCTGCAACATGAGGGACACACCTATGTTCTCACCTCCTCTACACCTCACTCTACACATCCTTTGACCGAACAAGCAATCTCTAAGCAAGTTAATCTGAAAAAATATGTTTCCTTGTGTTTGGTTCACCCCATTAAATAAGACCATTTGACCAACCCAACACCTTAGAACATGGCTCCCCCACTCCTAGAACTTGTCAATGCCTTTCCCCAACCCACGTGACTGCCCCCATATTGCTCTATTGAGTACACCATTGATCTCATTTCGAAAGCCTCTTTTCCCAATGCCCCTTCATACCGCCTCGCTCCCCAAGAGGTTGATGTGATAACATGCCAACCTGACCAACTTTTGAATTTAGGCCCTACCCCACCTTTATCTTTTCCTTGTGCATCTCAAACATTTCTCATGCCAAAACAAGTTTTTGTTCCAGTAGTCTCCGCTAGCAGGTTATGTACTCCAACAAAAGTGCCAACATATTATAAGACTTTTCCTGGGAATTCCTTTTTTTCCAAACAGATTATTGAGAAAGATTTAGCCAAACAAAATTCTTACAAATGCAGTATAGCAAGGCACAATCATATGCAGAGGAATCCCTTCCTAGTTGGAGCAATTAATTAGATAGGGTGTATAGGACACACCCGTTGTTCTTATAGGGATCTTGTATTTAAGGGAAATGTTGAGGCAGATAATGAAGCATTGGTTGATCAGTACCGAGTGGGTCCTGCACATCAATAACAAGAGCAACACTCAAAACATCGTTATACCCACACTTTCGTTCAATGTCGTCTTCGGGTAGTCATTGCATTACCAACTACACTAGAGAGTGAAAAACATAGGCCTCATAAAATTCACACACCATTGTCCGTTCACTCGAAAGCTCATGTGTGGTTATTCTGGGATAAGCATCGATTCAGAGGAAAACATCATCAGTTACGATCACTCAGACATGATCCCGACATAGTTCGAGAAAGCATCAGAGAGAATGCAGCGCAAATTTCCTCATTTGTTGGCGGAAATAGGGACGCTTTCAGATCTAAACAAGGGGGAATAAGGACACCATAGAGGGCACCCATCTTCCTTCGCCAGTCATCATGAGGACACATAAAAATTTCCTAATAAATAATTAGAATGTTGTTCTGTCAGGAAGTTAATTAATAAAAAGCCTTCGTAAGTTCAGTAAGACAAGGCACTCCATAATTCATGTTAGAATGTCAGTTAAGTTAGTCAGTAATAATTGGAAACAATGCTTGTCAGTTAGAAATAAAAACAACAAGTCTCTTGTTGTTGCTGTAAACAAAAAATCGCCTAATATGATAAAAAGGGTGTCTTCTTGCTGAAAATACAATATATGGTAATTTGCTTCTCAATTCCAGTATTGTTCTCTTTCATTCTATGTGTATTTCTTTATTGTGCAACGTTTTATTCTTGTGTGCTAGTCTATTCTATTGTTGCATTTTAAATTTTGCATATAGAATTGCGGATCATTCTCCTTTCTCTGGGTGCAAGTACTTCTTAACTTTCATTGGTGACTTCTTCAGATGCACTTGGGTTTACTTCTTAAAAATTAAGAAAGAATCTTTGGACAAGTTTTTGTCCTATAAGTCCATTGTAGAAAAACAATCTCGACATCAACTTCAAAGATTAAGAATAGATAATGGAGGCGAATATGTGAACAACAAATTTACAAGTTACTGCACTACATAGGGCATTCAAATGCAACATATTTCTCCATATACACCACAACAAAATGGTGTTGTTGAGAGAAAGAATCACACATTAAAGGAAATGGTTGATTGTATGATCCAATCTAAGGGATTAAGTCTTCATTATTGGATGAAAGCCATCAATTGTGCAACTTACATAGTAAATCACACTCCCCCAAAGGATTTAAAAATATAACACCAGAAGAAGCATGGACTAAAATTAAGCTAGATGTAAGCCACTTCCATGTATTTGGTAGTGTAGCATGGGATCACATTCCTGATGAGAAAATGAAAACATTACAGCGTAAAAGTGAGAAGTGCATATTTGTCGAATATTCCAAAGATGTCAAAGGCTATTGAATTCTTCAAACTCATTCCAATGAAATTATTAGTCGAAGAGATGTTAAATTTAATGAAAATCTTGTGGCCTGCGAGCCATCTTCAACATTTGTGCCATATTTTGTGCCTATTCTAGTTTCATATTTAGATGATGATAGTGAGGATGAAAATCCCCCTCCTCCTGCTCACCTTCCTCCATATTAGTCCATTGAACATGAACCTGCACCAATACTACTTCTTCCCATATGGGTCTGTTCAACTCAAGAAGCAATTGGTGACCTTGTTGATGATCCTAGAGATCAACATTAGACACATTCATAGTTCCAACAATCCTCTTCTCTTTTGGCTCAAATTTTAGGGACTCATGATCCAGACATATTTGAGGAAGCTTCTGTCCATCCAGATTGGGACACAACAATGAATTAAGAATATCATTCCTTAATGGCAAATGATACTTGGGATATTGTGCCTCTTCCAAAGGGAAGAAAACTTGTCATATGTAAATGGGTGTATAGATCTAAGTATGCATCAAATGGAAGTGTTGAAAGACACAAGGACTTATTCTTTGCCAAAGGATTCTCTCAAGTTGAAAGCATTGACTATAATGAAACTTTTGTCCTTGTAGCCAAAACAAATTCCATCCACCTTGTTTTAGCCCTTGCTACCTCACTTAAATGAGAGGTCCATCAGATGGATGTTAAACCCACCTTCTTGCATGGGGATTTGCAAGAAAAAATCTACATGGAACAACCTCGTGGTTATATCTAGAATGACTCCAACCTTGTTTGTCTCCTTAAGAAATGTCTTTATGGTGTTAAGCAAGTTCTTCGAGCTTGGTGCCAAAATAGATCGCTTTCTTCTTGACATTGGATTTTCTAGAGCTCATTATGACCCTAATGTCTATACCAAGAAAGTAGGAAGCCATCTCATAATACTTGTTCTTTATGTTGATGACCTTATCCTCACTGGTAGTGACCCTAAACTTTAACTCATGTGAAATCCAACCTTAAAAAGAAATTTGAAATGACAAACTTAGGCTATTTGAATTATTTCCTTGGCCTTCAAGTATTGAAAACCAAGGGAGGGCTTGTGACCTTCTTCGATGCTTTCACATGGACGATTCTAAACCAACCCATTCTCCCTTCCATTCATGGAGTCAATCTTGTTGCCACTTGTACTACTCCTAAAGTCGATGCCACTTTGTACCATCAATTAGTTGGTAACCTCTTATATTTGATTCATACTCGTTCTGGTATTTCCTTCGTTGTTGGTCTTGTTTCCTGGTATATGCAAAGACCCCACGAATGCCATTAGAAAGTAGCAAAAATGATACTTCATTAAATTCGTGGTACAATTCAGTTTGAGATACATTATAATTAAGGGGGGTCTCCTTTGTTGGTTGGTTTCATTGATTCAGATTGGGATGATGGCCCTAATGATCGAAAATCGATTGTAGGTTATGTTTTTAGCCTTGGTTTTGGACCTGTCACTTGGGATTTCCAGAACAACATCCTATTGGTCTTTCTTCACCAGAAGTAGAGTATTAAGCAACAATTAATTTAACTCAAGAAGCCTTGTGGCTTCAAAAGATCCTTTTAGAGTTTGTATTCCAGCAACAACATCCACCACCCTTTGGTGAAACAATCAGAGTGCCATCAAGCTTGCCAAAGACCCGGTTCAACATCAACGAAACAAACACATCGAGGTACACATGTACTTCATCAAAAAGATCTTTCATGATCTAGTTATTGAAGTTCTCTTTTGCCTTACATAAGATCAAGTTGCATACATTTTCAGATTTAGTCTCTTACAAAAGAAAATTTTTCTAAACTTCGATCTATGTTAGGAGTTCAAGAAGTTGTGGCTAAAGGGGGGTAGGCTCTAATTCCTCCTTCCTTCTCCTATTGTGTCACCTTTGTAAATCCTTCAATCCTATCCCAAGTTGTTCTTATGGGGGGATGTTAGGATATTTAGACACTTGGGAGTTAGTTAAGTTCAACTTGGTCTAATGCGTCTTTAGGTAAAAGTGTGTTTCTTTAGTATGCATTGTAGTTATGTAATTTGATGATCACAATATGTTCTAGACATAGAGTAATCCGACAAATCGTATTCTCCTCGATCTTAACAACTACATTGATCCATGGCTTAGCACCCAATTGGTTCATGATCTCTATTTAAAGAGCATGGAGGGTCATTTTCCGATGATCGATTGTGACAAACTCTCTTATAAAATGTTTTTCTTTTGTATTAATATATTACTTCAAGTGGCCAAGTTGGCTAGGGTCATGGGTTGTTTTCGTGTTCGAGTGTTTTAACCACGTAACAACATCAGTTTGTTGATCCTTGATTTGGATGTGTGAGTAGTTACTGAAGGTGTTCGTCCTGTGTGGAATACCCTATTTTGTTTAACATATTCCAATAAAGTTCCTAATTTAGTTTAAGATATTGAATTTTCTAGTTTCCATTCTATAAATCAAATTTGATTTATAGTAATATTTTGTAATTATCTCATTGAACCATATTAAATAAGAAAATTTGTGATTACTCCATATCACATGTTTATCCAAATTTAAATCCACTACATTATTAACAACAACATCACCTTTAATGTTTGCACCTTTGTGGATGTGGGTGATGGGGCGAAATCTCTCAATGCTTGCAACAAACGAACAATGTAAATAAAATTATAATAAAAACATTTCATATCGGAATTATATAAAAATATCTATTAAATGATGAATTGATGAGTACATGAATGAAAGTGTATAACATTTATATGCCTATGGTGACCTTTTATGTTCAATCATGTCTTTATGAATTTTATTTTTTAATAATTATATGATGAATT
>JASDQU010245294.1:56334-68637 GCA_032191745.1 Picea mariana | reverse complement strand
TTTATTGTGCAACATTTTATTCTTGTGTGCTAGTCTATTCTGTTGTTGCATTTAAAATTTTGCATATAGAATTGCGGATCATTCTCCTTTCTCTGGGTGCAAGTACTTCTTAACTTTCATTGGTGACTTCTCGAGATGCACTTGGGTTTACTTCTTAAAAATTAAGAAAGAATCTTTTTATAAGTTTTTGTCCTATAAGTCTGTTGTAGAAAAACAATCTCGACATCAACTTCAAAGATTAAGAATAGATAATGGAGGTGAATATGTGAACAACAAATTTACAAGTTACTGCACTACATAGGGCATTCAAATGCAACATATTGTTCCATATACACGACAACAAAATGGTCTTGTTGAGAGAAATAATCACACATAAAAGGAAATGGTTGATTGTATGATCCAATCTAAGGGATTAAGTCTTCATTATTGTATGAAAGCCATCAATTGTGCAACTTACACAGTAAATCACACTCCCCCAAAGGCTTTAAAAAATATAACATCAGAAGAAGCATGGACTAAAATTAAGCTAGATGTAAGCCACTTCCATGTATTTGGTAGTGTAGCATGGGATCACATTCCTGATGAGAAAATGAAAACATTACAGCCTAAAAGTGAGAAGTGCATATTTGTCGGATATTCCAAAGATGTCAAAGGCTATTGAATTCTTCAAACTCATTCCAATGAAATTATTAGTCGAAGAGATGTTAAATTTGATGAAAATCCTGTGGCCTGCGAGCCATCTTCAACATTTGTGCCATATTTTGTGCCTATTCTAGTTTCATATTTAGATGATGACAGTGAGGATGAAAATCCCCCTCCTCCTACTCACCTTCCTCCATATTAGTCCATTGAACATGAACCTGCACCAATACTACTTCTTCCTAGATGGGTCTATTCAACTCAAGAAGCAATTGGTGACCTTGTTGATCATCCTAGAGATCAACATTAGACACGTTCATAGTTCCAACGATCCTCTTCTCTTTTGGCTCAAATTTCAGGGATTCATGATCCAAACATATTTGAGGAAGCTTCTGTCCATCCAGATTGGGACACACTAATGAATTGAGAATATCATTCCTTAATGGCGAATGATACTTTGGATATTGTACCTCTTCCAAAAGGAAGAAAACTTGTCATATGTAAATGGGTGTATAGATCTAAGTATGCATCAAATGGAAGTGTTGAAAGACACAAGGACTTATTATTTGCCAAAGGATTCTCTCAAGTTGAAGGCATTGACTATAATGAAACTTTTGTCCCTGTAGCCAAAACAAATTCCATCCACCTTGTTCTAGCCCTTGCTGCCTCACTTAAATGGGAGGTCCATCAGATGGATGTTAAAGCCACCTTCTTGCATGGGGATTTGCAAGCAAAAATCTACATGGAACAACCTCATGGTTATATCTAGAATGACTCCAACCTTGTTTGTCTCCTTAAGAAATCTCTTTATGGTGTTAAGCAAGTTCTTTGAGCTTGGTGCCAAAATAGATCGCTTTCTTCTTGACATTGGATTTTCTAGAGCTCATTATGACCCTAATGTCTTACCAAGAAAGTAGGAAGCCATCTCATAATGCTTGTTCTTTATGTTGATGACCTTATCCTCACTGGTAGTGACCCTAAACTTTAACTCATGTGAAATCCAACCTTAAAAATAAATTTGAAATGAAAAACTTAGGCTATTTGAATTATTTCCTTGGCCTTCAAGTATTGCAAACCAAGGGAGGAATTGTTATTTCCTAGTCTAAGTATGCTTGTGACCTTCTTTGATGCTTTCACATGGAAGATTCTAAACCAACCCATTATCCCTTCCAGTCATGGAGTCAATCTTGTTGCCACTTTTACTACTCCTAAAGTCAATGACACTTTGTACCGTCAATTAGTTGGTAGCCTCTTATATTTGATTCATACTCGTCCTGGTATTTCCTTTGTTGTTGGTCTTGTTTCCTGGTATATGCAAAGACCCCACGAAAGCCATTAGAAAGTAGCAAAAATGATACTTCATGAAATTCGTGGTACAATTCATTTTGGGATACATTATAGTTAAGGGGGGTCTCCTTTGTTGGTTGGTTTCACTGATTTGGATTGGGATGATGACCCTGATGATCGAAAATCGATTGTAGGTTATGTTTTTAGCCTTGGTTTTGGACCTGTCACTTGGGCTTTTCAGAACAACATCCTATTGGTCTTTCTTCACCATAAGTAGAGTATTAAGCAACAATTAATTTAACTCAAGAAGCCTTGTGGCTTCAAAAGATCCTTTTAGAGTTTGTATTCCAGCAACAACATCCAACCACCCTTTGGTGAAACAATCAGAGTGCCATCAAGCTTGCCAAAGACCCGGTTCAACATCAACGAAACAAACACATCGAGGTACACATGCACTTCATCAAAAAGATCTTTCATGATCTAGTTTTTGAAGTGCTCTTTTGCCTTACATAAGATCAAGTTGCATACATTTTCACATTTAGTCTCTTACAAAAGAAAATTTTTCTAAAATTCGATCTATGTTAGGAGTTCAAGAAGTTGTGGCTAAAGGGGGGTAGGCTCTGATTCCTCCTTCCTTCTCCTATTGTGTCACCTTTGTAAATCCTTCAATCCTATCCCAAGTTGTTCTTAAGGGGGAATGTTAGAATATTTAGACACTTGGGAGTTAGTTAAGTTCAACTTGGTCTAATGCGTCTTTAGGTAAAAGTGTGTTTCTTTAGTATGCATTGTAGTTATGTAATTTGACGATCACAATATGTTCTAGACATGGAGTAATCCGACAGATCATATTCTCCTCGATCTTAACAACTACATTGATCCATGGCTTAACACCCAATTGGTTCATGATCTCTATTTAAACAGCATGCAAGGTCATTTTCCGATGATCGATTATGATAAAATCTCTTATAAAATGTTTTTCTTTTGTATTAATATATTGCTTCAAGTGGCCAGGTTGGCTAGGGCCATGGTTTGTTTTCATGTTTGAGTGTTTTAACCACGTAACAACATTAGTTTGTTGATCCTTGATTTAAATGTGTGAGTAGTTACTGAAGGTGTCCGTCCTATGTGGAATACCCTGTTTTATCTAACAGATTCCAATAAAGTTCCTAATTTAGTTTAAGATATTGAATTTTCTAGTTTCCATTCCATAAATCAAATTTGATTTATAGTGATATTTTGTAATTATCTCATTGAACCATATTAAATAAGAAAATTTGTGATTACTACATATCACATGTTTATCCAAATTTAAACCCACTACATTATTAACAACAACATCACCTTTAATGTTTGCACCTTTTTGGATATGGGTGATGGGGCGAAATCTCTCAATGCTTGCAACAAACGAACAGTATTATAAATAAAATTATATTAAAAACATTTCATATCGGAATTATATAAAAATATTTATTAAATGATGAATTGATAAGTACATGAATGAAAGTGTATAACATTTATATGCCTATGCTGACCCTTTATGTTCAATCATGTCTTTATGAGTTTTATTTTTTAATAATTATATATGAATTACATTATACCCTAAGCTTTATGTTCCTTTATCTATACAATATTTTATATTCATAACATTGTTTTTCCCTTCAAAAAGCTTCGTCCTCAAAGCATTCTCAAAAGACTAGTCTTTGGATGATCCCCTTTCTAAAGTGTCCTTCATGGTCCTTTTGTCATCAATTGGGGAGGGCTATTTAGTTTTGGATTTTGGTTATGAAACTTGGTTTGAAAGCTTTGAAGATTCATTTAAAACTTGGTTATAATGCCCCAAAGTTAATCTATTTATTTTGGTGATCACTAATGATTGTTTCTTTGACATGTAGATAGTTTCTTCTTGACATTTTGTTTTTTCATTGATTGCGACAAGCTTGCCTTCTGATATAAAGTTTCTGATCCATATAGTTTATAATTCTTTTTGTACCACATGAATTCCATGGATCTCTTGGAGGTTCATGGTGTAAGTATCCAACTATATCAATCATTTGGTGCCTAGTACCATATTCATTCCATCATGTGGCATCATGTAAAAACCATGTTTGTAGTGTCAAATTTGTCTTTGTACATAAATTTTATGTCAATTCCGTACTCTGATTTATTGTTCATCAACCATCCTAACTGTGAGATCCTTGGTAGGTTGTACAAACATGCTTAATTTCTTAGCAAAAATGATGTCTATGCAATTATTTATGCTGCTATAATCTACTAGTATAGTTCATCCCTATTTTTTTTATGACTACTCTCAATTTTAGAGTTGTCGATTACAAATTTTGTGTTGTGGATGGAAGCCAAATTGTGTGTTTGTTTTATTCTTTTCATGGACCCTTGGTCTTATCAACATTGCTTAGGTGCGGTGGAGTATATTTTACACTAAGGTTTCTTACTTTTGGAAGTAGAAATTCTCCTTCCCTTCAAGGTTTCCTATTGCATGTGATTATAGCTAATGATACTTCGAACCTAGTTCTATCATTTTCAAAATATTACTTGTACCCAATAGTGATTTCATTCTTAGAGTTTGGGATTTATACTTCCTTCTTGTTCATTATTTTACTGTAGTGACTTTTCTACACATCGTTGTCTTGGAAACCATTTTTGATCACAACAACAATTGTTTTCTTTCATTTCAGTATCCCTTTTTGAGTGTAATGATTGATTGCCATTGTGTATTACAATTTGTTCTCTTCTATGGTGCTTCAAATGCTACCATTTGTTAACTGTTGGCTATTAAATTTTTTACAACTATCTAAACAACAATTTCATTCACATAACATCCTAGTTACAACTTATAAATAATTCATCATAACATTCATAGACATAAAATAAATGAAGAAACGAAACATCCTAAGGAAAATGAATAAAGAAATACATACCAATCAATGACACTGGGAATTATTGTGGAAAAAACTTTAACATGAGGAAAAAAACCCAAGTTTTAATGATAGTCAAAATACTTATCTCATACACTCAATATCCTGATAGCCCTCTTTTCCTTTTCAATCCGATCTTGAATATTGACAGTTCGTATCCAACATGGATGATGCTTTTCAAAAGATTGCCTTCAAAAAAATGTGTTCGAGAAAATTAGTTTTTAGGAGAATGCGTTCGGGAAAATACCTTTAAGGAAAATTCAATTTTGGGAAAATATTTTCGAGCAAGTGCTTTTGGGAAAAGCCTTTTAGGAATAGGTTTGCAGGCTGCAAATTTCGAGAAGAATTGTGAGCATGCTAAGTCGATCCTCCCAATGGGAAAATTATATGAAGGTAAAGTCTGATAGGCTCGCAGGTTGTGGATTTCGGGAAGAACCAGGAGCATGGTAAGTTGATCCCCCTATGAGACAAGTTCACGAAGGTAAAGTCCGATAGCTTTGCGGGCTTATGATTTCTGGAATAAATGCAAGCATGGTAAGTTGATCCTTCCGATGGGAAAAATCCATGAAGGTAAAGTCCGATAGACTTGCAGGCTATGGATTTTGGGAAGAACCACGGGCATGGTAAATTGATCCTCTCGATGGGAAAATTTCGCGAAGATAAAGTCTGACAGGCTTGGGGGCTGTGGATTTTGGGAAAAGTCCGACATAAATGTAAGCATGGTAAGTTGATCCTCTTGATGGGAAAATTATGAAAAGGTAAATTCTGATAGGATTGCAACTTGTAGGCTTTGGGAAAACCTTTATAACATGCTACTCGACCACTCTGACATGAAGAGTTTGTGAAGGTTTTTCCAATAGGCTTGCAGAGGGTTTTGCCAATGGTTGATGGAGGAATAATTGTCAATGACAAATGCAAGTCAAATTAACAGGGTGTTGCAACAATGCCGAAGAATTTGAAGATGAATTCAACCTGGTTTAGGGACCGCTACAACAGTAAACCGATCATTTTCTATGAATATTTTTAGGATTTCGAAGGTCATAAACTTACAGAGGCATTATGAGGCCCTAAACAACCTTTTTTGGGGGCCGAAATCCCAAAGACTCTTTGTACCTTTGGTACACATAGTCCCCGCTCCTTAAATGTAATAACTCAGCAAGAGCTTCCCAATGAGCGTAAAACAAAGATCCTATGTGAAAGTTACAACTGAAACAATATAGGGTATAAATTAGGTACCTGTTTACTTCCAGAGGGCATAACTCTTTCCTCAGAAGCTGGTTTGGGGCACGAGAGTGGTATATGGAAAGATCATGGACCATAAAAGACAAACATGTAACCAGAATTGGAAGATGAGTACCTGAAATTGTACAGGATGGAAGAGAAGATACATGTAGCATAGTGGGATAAAAGTGAGAAAACAATCTAAACTTGTGTAGACCATAACTATCAACCCATAGCTCAGATTTGGGAAAAAAAAATCATCGGAAAGTTAATTAAGAGGAAAATGTATCTAAATAATCAGAATTGGATTCCAATGCATCCATATGTCTCATAAATTCAGTTGAAGAATGACTAGTAATCTAATTAACAAATATTTTGCAATATGCTTGATTCTAACATCAATTATTGCATGCACATTCTTGTAGAATTAGAGGTAAATGAAACTAGATTTTTGTTCCTATATGAGGACTAGAGATATGGAGGATTCCCAAGGATATTACAATCATGGAGATGAGTTCATAGGATTACATGTCAACATGGGAAATGCAGAGACTGAGTCCAATGGACGTAGAAGTAGAGTGGAGCCAATGGAGCTAGTTGAGACTATGATAAGCTTGTAGAGAGAAGTGTAGAGCTATAGGGAAAACAATGGAAAGATGATGAGGACTCAAGAAGATATGATACAAAGTCTGAATGTGATGCAGAAGAAAATCAATAAAGATTATGGTACAAAACAAACATCTAGTTCAAGGAAAGTAGAAGTATCCATATCTCATGATAGGAGGGATGACCATGAGGGATATATAAAATCAAGGAGTGTCAACATACATCATCATCATCTTCATTCACTAGGACACTTGACTGGAAGAGAACATGTAGGTTCAAGGTTGGAGAACACCCCAAGTGTGTTCTCTGTCCGAAGAAAGAGGAGGAGGTTTGAGGTAGATGATTTGCAAGGAGAGCTTGGGAATATTGAGCCTCCTAGTTTTGATGGTGATCACAAGAAGGATGAAGATGCATAAGCATGGTTTTTTGGAATGAGAAAATATTTCCAATGGCACATTTATTCACCAAATGTAGAAGAAAACATTGCAACCTACCATCTTCAAGGAAAAACATCTATGTGGTGGGATCAACTCAAGTAGGTTAAGCATATTTATGAAAAGAGAATTTCTTGGAAATAATTTAAGAGATATTTCCTGCAACAATACTTGTCAGAGAATTATTATGACAAGAATATGAAAGAGTTATTTGAACTCAATCTTGGAAGCATGACAATGGATGGGTATGAGAGAAGGTTCCTTGAATTTTTGAGGTATGTTGGCTTCATAATATGAGAAGGTTAAAATACAAATATTTATGAGTGGGATAATTTCTTTCTACCATGATAAGATACATTATGATGAGCCCAAGACATTGGAAGAGACCATAAGGAAAATAAAGTACCTTTATGAGCAAAACCGAGGAAGACCAACCTTCCAAAAGGATTGGGATCACAAAAAGAAAGGAAAGATGGAGAAAAGAAAGAAGGGTTTTAAGACACCATTTTACATAAACAACTCTCAAGCATATCAGCAAGGGAAATCATCACAAAATGAGCCCAAGATGATAGAATCATTTGGGAAAAGGCCAAGACAACAACCCATAAAATGTAGGGAATGTGAGGGAGACCACTTGTATAGGGATTTCCCTCATAAAGGAGAAAGTATGAGGATTGTTCACAATATTCAAGATGTTGATACATTTGAGGACATGGGAAGAAGCATGCCAAGGATCTATGCAGCCTTGGATAAAAAAAAAGCATAATACTAATCTCCCATGATTGAAGTAGATGGTAAGATTGATAATCAACCCATAACCATTTTAATTGATTTTGGAGTTATCCATAGTTACATAAATCCTAATCTTGTTGGAAGATTCAATTTTCAAAGAAGCAAACATGAGAAATCTTGGTTGGTTCAGCTAGCCACTGGAGCTAAGAGAAAGATTACTGAGCTGGTTAAGGATTTTCCAGTGGACATGAATGGACACAAGACAAAGGTAGATTTGAACATCATATCTTTGGGTTCATATGACTTTTTGATCAATATGGATTTGTTGGACAAGAATCATGTTGTCCTAGACTATTACAACAAGGCATTCACCTGTCTTGATGAGGAAGGGAAGCCAGGGAAAGTTCAATGGATTTCAAGGCTTGTGTCTACTAGAGAAATTTGAGCCATGTAGTTGAAGAAGAGTTTTATGAAAGGATGCCAAATTTATGCAGCTTGCATGGAAGATGCAACACAGATAAAATGCCAAGTGTTAAAGAGCATCTGGTCTTGAAATATTTTGAGGATGTATTTGGGGAGATACTAGGGTTTCTACCAAAGAGAAACATTGATTTCTCCATTGATTTGGTGCTAAGAGTTGCCCCAGTGTCCAAGACTCCTTATAGGATGGGCACACCAGAGTTGAGGGAATTGCAAATGCAACTTGAAGAAATTTTAAAGAAGGAATACATACACCCAAGTGTGTCAGTTGGGGTGCTCCAATGCNTCAACAATACAACATTCATGAAAGGATATGGACATTATGAGTTTGTGGTGGTGCCATTTGGGCTATCAAATGCACCCATTTGTTCATGTTTTTGATGAATGGAGTGTTAAGAGAATATTTGGACAAGTTTGTAATTTTTTTCCTGGATGATATACTCATCTACTCAAAGACAGAGGAGGAGCATGAACAACATTTAAGGATTGTGCTACAAGTATTGAGAGAGCATCAATTGAATGCCAAGTTAAGTAAGTGCATATTCTACCAAAGGGAGATTCATTATTTGGGATACACTATTTTAGAGGAAGGGATAACATTTGATCCTGAGAAGATATAGGCCATTAGAATATGGCCAACATAGGGTGAAATCAAGAATCCAAGCTCGCATGAGAAGAGGGAAATCAAAACAATCAGCCAGAGGATCTGAGGACGTTGCAAGAAAATAATTTCTATAGACTGCACGTAGCCATGAAACCCGAGATAGAGAAATATCCCTTAAATCTTAAACAATTGATGTATTTATTTCAATTTTCCTGTGTTTTTGAGCTATGGTCATTCCTGGAAGGTTTATGGTCATTGGAAAACAAGCAAGTCGTACACAACATAAACTCATTTTTTCCACTGTTACAATCCTATAGACTCTATTCTAAAAATTGAACCAACTTCCCATGTGTTAAGATCTCCCAGTATAACAAATTTCTATTATTCATAAATCTATGGCTAAACCCTCTCGAAACTAGAGTTTTTTTCACGAGTCTTCAAAAATGCATCTTGTAGAAATTATGCTTTACATAGTTCATGTAGAAATATGCTTATATAAGATTTGTTTCTACAGGAACGACTGCAGAGAAACGTGCCAACTTGAAAATTTTCAGAGAAAACCCTCATTTTCCCTTTTCTTCAAAGAAAAAACCCTTGCTAAATTTTTTGACCACCAGATTTATCTAAAAACAATCTCAATTTATCCTCCTCTCTAAGGAACAGGTCAACTTGAAGATCCTACAGGAAACCTGTAACCAACCTTTTTATCCTTTCAAAAAATCAACTCATCATCCTTAACAAATAGTCATGGGAGCAGGATTCAAGAAGGAGAGAACCAACTGAGCCTTCTATGGGTTAATACAACCCTGAGGTAGTGGAAATTTTTCAAAAATGTGATTGGTTGGGCTACTTTGAGAGACTCAGAGGGTTTGATTATGAGTTTAATGTACTAACAATTAGAATCAATGAAACCTCCAATATTAGGGTATTGATCAATAATAGGTTATTGTACATCAATAGAATGTTGAACAATAACATGGTATAAGACAACAACCTAGCAGTGGTCAAGAGCCTAGGGGACAACAACAATAGTAATGAGAGTAGAAGAACTAGATTTTGTTGCACAAAGGGTGTGCAAAGTTTTAGTTGGGGGGTCATGATGAGCCCCATTATTGTCTATTCCAAAGGCTCATCTTAAGCACATTTTCCACCATAAATTGACTGAATACTTTTTTTTTGACCATATTTAATAGTAATTCATGTGTATTTTGCATGTTACTTAATGAATGTGTGTTGAGGTGGACTTTTGTGTATAATGTGCCTTTTTGCTCTAATGTTTATGCCAAAAGATGTGTATAGCACCAAGCAGGTCAAACTCCATGAGTCAAGGGTGCCAACCTCCTACAAACAGGGGATTTTGTCTCCCTCAAAGAGCTTCCAACCAAGAAACAAGGGACATTGTCCCCGCCTACCTCGAGAGCACTCCTTGTGCATTAATGTCTACTCCTGATTAGCAACAGTTGGAGATACAACTTTAATGGGTTGAGATCCCTCATTTACTCACTTCTCTCCTAGATTTAGGAAGGGAGGTCGAACTATCTAGCTATATATAGACCTCTAGCCTAGGAGAGAAAGATACAAATTTTTGATAATAATATTGTCTTGATCTTTTTCTCTAAAGACTTTGGTTGGAGACTTAGAGCCTTTTTTGTCTTGATGTACTACTAATGTTGATGAAATAAAATAAGGTTTTGTTTTCATCTTATCAGAGTTTTTTCTCAAGGCTGCTTGTGCTTCTTGGGTAGGGCCTACTCAAGAGGGCTCAAGGGCCATGTTGCAATTTCTTTAGTTCTTTGCATGTTATACAATGATTAGTTAGAATTTCTTTTCTTTTTGAATATTAATATAGTTTTTCATGATTAATTTTGCTTTCTGTCAAGTTATCATTAACCGGTTAGTTGCAACATGTATCCTGTAGAAAGATTCAACAGCCTCTTGGAACACTCTTGGGTGCCTTTCCATGGCCAAGAACCTTAGATCCATTTAATTTTATTACAATCTAACTTTTTTGATTCTTCAAAAGACTTACACTAGCTTTTTAGGCTTCTCTTTAGCTTCCCGTAGGAGTTTCCTGTAGAAACTCTACAGCTCGTGCAGAAATTTCTTGTAGGATTGTTTTAGCTCCAGATTCCAGTTCATCTTAATCTTTTTTCTTTTTTTTTAATGAAAATAAAAATAAACAATAAAAAGAGATATGTCTTGTTTTTGATCCAAGGGTTAGACATAAAATTGCTTGTTTTGTTCATACATTAGTTTAGCTTTCCTTTGATTGCAGTTTTCCATCTTAAACTAGAATGAATTCATTTTTTGCTTTCAGTTTGTTCTTTATGGTTTGGTATGCTTTATTTCCTGCCATTAAACTAAATTCCTTTTCTACAATTTAGATTAACTATCATTTCAGTTGGTGTGATTCTTATTCAAGTAGTAGATTAAGTTTATTTATGTCATTTGAATTTCCTGCCATTAGATTAAATTCCTTTTCTTCAATTTAGATTAACTATCCTTTCAGTTGGTGTGCTTTTTATTCAAGCAGTAGATTAATTTTCCTTCTATCATTTCAATTTCCTGCCATTAGACTAAATTCCTTTTCTGCAATTTAGATTAACAATCCTTTCAGTTGGTGTGCTATTTATTCAAGCAACATATTAATTTTCTTTTTGTCATTTCAATTTCCTGCACAATTTCATGCATATAAACCCTTGATCAGTCTCAGACCTATACTATTATTAGTGTAGACTGCATATACATTGCATAACACCTCTTAAGTTTGTGTGAACCTCCGGTTGACAAGTAAAGTAGGAGACCAAGGGTAAAATAAATCATTGCTACTATTCTTGGGACTCATCACTCATATCAACACATGGCTAGATGCATTTTCCATTTGAAAAAAATGAAGGCCTATCCATCCCACCAAGGCCCTTGTCATCAAAGCAAAAATACATAAACTCTTCCAAGCTATGTTTATTTATCCAATCGTCCATACATCGTAGGTATATAATATTTATTTACTTAACAATAATCAAGGAACCATTCGTGCTTGCACTAATTTTCATGATTTGAATCGAGCTTTCCCCAAAGACAATTACCCTACCCCTTTCCTTGATCAAATAATCGATGCTTGTGTGGGCCATGAGGTACTGTCCTTCATGAATCGATTCTCAAGGTATAATTTGTTGAAATATTGTAACTGCAAAGAGTAGTCTAATTATTATTGATGTATTATTCATTAGATCAATCCCCTTTTGCGGATTGATCATGTCGGGTATTGTAAATGACCAAATCCCCTTGTGCGGATTGGTCAAACCCTAATTCTAATAGGAAGAATGAGAAGTCGGCCCCAAAATATATTAAAGGTGGTTATAACCAC
>JASDQU010245294.1:25592-45613 GCA_032191745.1 Picea mariana | reverse complement strand
TTTATTGTGCAACATTTTATTCTTGTGTGCTAGTCTATTCTGTTGTTGCATTTAAAATTTTGCATATAGAATTGCGGATCATTCTCCTTTCTCTGGGTGCAAGTACTTCTTAACTTTCATTGGTGACTTCTCGAGATGCACTTGGGTTTACTTCTTAAAAATTAAGAAAGAATCTTTTTATAAGTTTTTGTCCTATAAGTCTGTTGTAGAAAAACAATCTCGACATCAACTTCAAAGATTAAGAATAGATAATGGAGGTGAATATGTGAACAACAAATTTACAAGTTACTGCACTACATAGGGCATTCAAATGCAACATATTGTTCCATATACACGACAACAAAATGGTCTTGTTGAGAGAAATAATCACACATAAAAGGAAATGGTTGATTGTATGATCCAATCTAAGGGATTAAGTCTTCATTATTGTATGAAAGCCATCAATTGTGCAACTTACACAGTAAATCACACTCCCCCAAAGGCTTTAAAAAATATAACATCAGAAGAAGCATGGACTAAAATTAAGCTAGATGTAAGCCACTTCCATGTATTTGGTAGTGTAGCATGGGATCACATTCCTGATGAGAAAATGAAAACATTACAGCCTAAAAGTGAGAAGTGCATATTTGTCGGATATTCCAAAGATGTCAAAGGCTATTGAATTCTTCAAACTCATTCCAATGAAATTATTAGTCGAAGAGATGTTAAATTTGATGAAAATCCTGTGGCCTGCGAGCCATCTTCAACATTTGTGCCATATTTTGTGCCTATTCTAGTTTCATATTTAGATGATGACAGTGAGGATGAAAATCCCCCTCCTCCTACTCACCTTCCTCCATATTAGTCCATTGAACATGAACCTGCACCAATACTACTTCTTCCTAGATGGGTCTATTCAACTCAAGAAGCAATTGGTGACCTTGTTGATCATCCTAGAGATCAACATTAGACACGTTCATAGTTCCAACGATCCTCTTCTCTTTTGGCTCAAATTTCAGGGATTCATGATCCAAACATATTTGAGGAAGCTTCTGTCCATCCAGATTGGGACACACTAATGAATTGAGAATATCATTCCTTAATGGCGAATGATACTTTGGATATTGTACCTCTTCCAAAAGGAAGAAAACTTGTCATATGTAAATGGGTGTATAGATCTAAGTATGCATCAAATGGAAGTGTTGAAAGACACAAGGACTTATTATTTGCCAAAGGATTCTCTCAAGTTGAAGGCATTGACTATAATGAAACTTTTGTCCCTGTAGCCAAAACAAATTCCATCCACCTTGTTCTAGCCCTTGCTGCCTCACTTAAATGGGAGGTCCATCAGATGGATGTTAAAGCCACCTTCTTGCATGGGGATTTGCAAGCAAAAATCTACATGGAACAACCTCATGGTTATATCTAGAATGACTCCAACCTTGTTTGTCTCCTTAAGAAATCTCTTTATGGTGTTAAGCAAGTTCTTTGAGCTTGGTGCCAAAATAGATCGCTTTCTTCTTGACATTGGATTTTCTAGAGCTCATTATGACCCTAATGTCTTACCAAGAAAGTAGGAAGCCATCTCATAATGCTTGTTCTTTATGTTGATGACCTTATCCTCACTGGTAGTGACCCTAAACTTTAACTCATGTGAAATCCAACCTTAAAAATAAATTTGAAATGAAAAACTTAGGCTATTTGAATTATTTCCTTGGCCTTCAAGTATTGCAAACCAAGGGAGGAATTGTTATTTCCTAGTCTAAGTATGCTTGTGACCTTCTTTGATGCTTTCACATGGAAGATTCTAAACCAACCCATTATCCCTTCCAGTCATGGAGTCAATCTTGTTGCCACTTTTACTACTCCTAAAGTCAATGACACTTTGTACCGTCAATTAGTTGGTAGCCTCTTATATTTGATTCATACTCGTCCTGGTATTTCCTTTGTTGTTGGTCTTGTTTCCTGGTATATGCAAAGACCCCACGAAAGCCATTAGAAAGTAGCAAAAATGATACTTCATGAAATTCGTGGTACAATTCATTTTGGGATACATTATAGTTAAGGGGGGTCTCCTTTGTTGGTTGGTTTCACTGATTTGGATTGGGATGATGACCCTGATGATCGAAAATCGATTGTAGGTTATGTTTTTAGCCTTGGTTTTGGACCTGTCACTTGGGCTTTTCAGAACAACATCCTATTGGTCTTTCTTCACCATAAGTAGAGTATTAAGCAACAATTAATTTAACTCAAGAAGCCTTGTGGCTTCAAAAGATCCTTTTAGAGTTTGTATTCCAGCAACAACATCCAACCACCCTTTGGTGAAACAATCAGAGTGCCATCAAGCTTGCCAAAGACCCGGTTCAACATCAACGAAACAAACACATCGAGGTACACATGCACTTCATCAAAAAGATCTTTCATGATCTAGTTTTTGAAGTGCTCTTTTGCCTTACATAAGATCAAGTTGCATACATTTTCACATTTAGTCTCTTACAAAAGAAAATTTTTCTAAAATTCGATCTATGTTAGGAGTTCAAGAAGTTGTGGCTAAAGGGGGGTAGGCTCTGATTCCTCCTTCCTTCTCCTATTGTGTCACCTTTGTAAATCCTTCAATCCTATCCCAAGTTGTTCTTAAGGGGGAATGTTAGAATATTTAGACACTTGGGAGTTAGTTAAGTTCAACTTGGTCTAATGCGTCTTTAGGTAAAAGTGTGTTTCTTTAGTATGCATTGTAGTTATGTAATTTGACGATCACAATATGTTCTAGACATGGAGTAATCCGACAGATCATATTCTCCTCGATCTTAACAACTACATTGATCCATGGCTTAACACCCAATTGGTTCATGATCTCTATTTAAACAGCATGCAAGGTCATTTTCCGATGATCGATTATGATAAAATCTCTTATAAAATGTTTTTCTTTTGTATTAATATATTGCTTCAAGTGGCCAGGTTGGCTAGGGCCATGGTTTGTTTTCATGTTTGAGTGTTTTAACCACGTAACAACATTAGTTTGTTGATCCTTGATTTAAATGTGTGAGTAGTTACTGAAGGTGTCCGTCCTATGTGGAATACCCTGTTTTATCTAACAGATTCCAATAAAGTTCCTAATTTAGTTTAAGATATTGAATTTTCTAGTTTCCATTCCATAAATCAAATTTGATTTATAGTGATATTTTGTAATTATCTCATTGAACCATATTAAATAAGAAAATTTGTGATTACTACATATCACATGTTTATCCAAATTTAAACCCACTACATTATTAACAACAACATCACCTTTAATGTTTGCACCTTTTTGGATATGGGTGATGGGGCGAAATCTCTCAATGCTTGCAACAAACGAACAGTATTATAAATAAAATTATATTAAAAACATTTCATATCGGAATTATATAAAAATATTTATTAAATGATGAATTGATAAGTACATGAATGAAAGTGTATAACATTTATATGCCTATGCTGACCCTTTATGTTCAATCATGTCTTTATGAGTTTTATTTTTTAATAATTATATATGAATTACATTATACCCTAAGCTTTATGTTCCTTTATCTATACAATATTTTATATTCATAACATTGTTTTTCCCTTCAAAAAGCTTCGTCCTCAAAGCATTCTCAAAAGACTAGTCTTTGGATGATCCCCTTTCTAAAGTGTCCTTCATGGTCCTTTTGTCATCAATTGGGGAGGGCTATTTAGTTTTGGATTTTGGTTATGAAACTTGGTTTGAAAGCTTTGAAGATTCATTTAAAACTTGGTTATAATGCCCCAAAGTTAATCTATTTATTTTGGTGATCACTAATGATTGTTTCTTTGACATGTAGATAGTTTCTTCTTGACATTTTGTTTTTTCATTGATTGCGACAAGCTTGCCTTCTGATATAAAGTTTCTGATCCATATAGTTTATAATTCTTTTTGTACCACATGAATTCCATGGATCTCTTGGAGGTTCATGGTGTAAGTATCCAACTATATCAATCATTTGGTGCCTAGTACCATATTCATTCCATCATGTGGCATCATGTAAAAACCATGTTTGTAGTGTCAAATTTGTCTTTGTACATAAATTTTATGTCAATTCCGTACTCTGATTTATTGTTCATCAACCATCCTAACTGTGAGATCCTTGGTAGGTTGTACAAACATGCTTAATTTCTTAGCAAAAATGATGTCTATGCAATTATTTATGCTGCTATAATCTACTAGTATAGTTCATCCCTATTTTTTTTATGACTACTCTCAATTTTAGAGTTGTCGATTACAAATTTTGTGTTGTGGATGGAAGCCAAATTGTGTGTTTGTTTTATTCTTTTCATGGACCCTTGGTCTTATCAACATTGCTTAGGTGCGGTGGAGTATATTTTACACTAAGGTTTCTTACTTTTGGAAGTAGAAATTCTCCTTCCCTTCAAGGTTTCCTATTGCATGTGATTATAGCTAATGATACTTCGAACCTAGTTCTATCATTTTCAAAATATTACTTGTACCCAATAGTGATTTCATTCTTAGAGTTTGGGATTTATACTTCCTTCTTGTTCATTATTTTACTGTAGTGACTTTTCTACACATCGTTGTCTTGGAAACCATTTTTGATCACAACAACAATTGTTTTCTTTCATTTCAGTATCCCTTTTTGAGTGTAATGATTGATTGCCATTGTGTATTACAATTTGTTCTCTTCTATGGTGCTTCAAATGCTACCATTTGTTAACTGTTGGCTATTAAATTTTTTACAACTATCTAAACAACAATTTCATTCACATAACATCCTAGTTACAACTTATAAATAATTCATCATAACATTCATAGACATAAAATAAATGAAGAAACGAAACATCCTAAGGAAAATGAATAAAGAAATACATACCAATCAATGACACTGGGAATTATTGTGGAAAAAACTTTAACATGAGGAAAAAAACCCAAGTTTTAATGATAGTCAAAATACTTATCTCATACACTCAATATCCTGATAGCCCTCTTTTCCTTTTCAATCCGATCTTGAATATTGACAGTTCGTATCCAACATGGATGATGCTTTTCAAAAGATTGCCTTCAAAAAAATGTGTTCGAGAAAATTAGTTTTTAGGAGAATGCGTTCGGGAAAATACCTTTAAGGAAAATTCAATTTTGGGAAAATATTTTCGAGCAAGTGCTTTTGGGAAAAGCCTTTTAGGAATAGGTTTGCAGGCTGCAAATTTCGAGAAGAATTGTGAGCATGCTAAGTCGATCCTCCCAATGGGAAAATTATATGAAGGTAAAGTCTGATAGGCTCGCAGGTTGTGGATTTCGGGAAGAACCAGGAGCATGGTAAGTTGATCCCCCTATGAGACAAGTTCACGAAGGTAAAGTCCGATAGCTTTGCGGGCTTATGATTTCTGGAATAAATGCAAGCATGGTAAGTTGATCCTTCCGATGGGAAAAATCCATGAAGGTAAAGTCCGATAGACTTGCAGGCTATGGATTTTGGGAAGAACCACGGGCATGGTAAATTGATCCTCTCGATGGGAAAATTTCGCGAAGATAAAGTCTGACAGGCTTGGGGGCTGTGGATTTTGGGAAAAGTCCGACATAAATGTAAGCATGGTAAGTTGATCCTCTTGATGGGAAAATTATGAAAAGGTAAATTCTGATAGGATTGCAACTTGTAGGCTTTGGGAAAACCTTTATAACATGCTACTCGACCACTCTGACATGAAGAGTTTGTGAAGGTTTTTCCAATAGGCTTGCAGAGGGTTTTGCCAATGGTTGATGGAGGAATAATTGTCAATGACAAATGCAAGTCAAATTAACAGGGTGTTGCAACAATGCCGAAGAATTTGAAGATGAATTCAACCTGGTTTAGGGACCGCTACAACAGTAAACCGATCATTTTCTATGAATATTTTTAGGATTTCGAAGGTCATAAACTTACAGAGGCATTATGAGGCCCTAAACAACCTTTTTTGGGGGCCGAAATCCCAAAGACTCTTTGTACCTTTGGTACACATAGTCCCCGCTCCTTAAATGTAATAACTCAGCAAGAGCTTCCCAATGAGCGTAAAACAAAGATCCTATGTGAAAGTTACAACTGAAACAATATAGGGTATAAATTAGGTACCTGTTTACTTCCAGAGGGCATAACTCTTTCCTCAGAAGCTGGTTTGGGGCACGAGAGTGGTATATGGAAAGATCATGGACCATAAAAGACAAACATGTAACCAGAATTGGAAGATGAGTACCTGAAATTGTACAGGATGGAAGAGAAGATACATGTAGCATAGTGGGATAAAAGTGAGAAAACAATCTAAACTTGTGTAGACCATAACTATCAACCCATAGCTCAGATTTGGGAAAAAAAAATCATCGGAAAGTTAATTAAGAGGAAAATGTATCTAAATAATCAGAATTGGATTCCAATGCATCCATATGTCTCATAAATTCAGTTGAAGAATGACTAGTAATCTAATTAACAAATATTTTGCAATATGCTTGATTCTAACATCAATTATTGCATGCACATTCTTGTAGAATTAGAGGTAAATGAAACTAGATTTTTGTTCCTATATGAGGACTAGAGATATGGAGGATTCCCAAGGATATTACAATCATGGAGATGAGTTCATAGGATTACATGTCAACATGGGAAATGCAGAGACTGAGTCCAATGGACGTAGAAGTAGAGTGGAGCCAATGGAGCTAGTTGAGACTATGATAAGCTTGTAGAGAGAAGTGTAGAGCTATAGGGAAAACAATGGAAAGATGATGAGGACTCAAGAAGATATGATACAAAGTCTGAATGTGATGCAGAAGAAAATCAATAAAGATTATGGTACAAAACAAACATCTAGTTCAAGGAAAGTAGAAGTATCCATATCTCATGATAGGAGGGATGACCATGAGGGATATATAAAATCAAGGAGTGTCAACATACATCATCATCATCTTCATTCACTAGGACACTTGACTGGAAGAGAACATGTAGGTTCAAGGTTGGAGAACACCCCAAGTGTGTTCTCTGTCCGAAGAAAGAGGAGGAGGTTTGAGGTAGATGATTTGCAAGGAGAGCTTGGGAATATTGAGCCTCCTAGTTTTGATGGTGATCACAAGAAGGATGAAGATGCATAAGCATGGTTTTTTGGAATGAGAAAATATTTCCAATGGCACATTTATTCACCAAATGTAGAAGAAAACATTGCAACCTACCATCTTCAAGGAAAAACATCTATGTGGTGGGATCAACTCAAGTAGGTTAAGCATATTTATGAAAAGAGAATTTCTTGGAAATAATTTAAGAGATATTTCCTGCAACAATACTTGTCAGAGAATTATTATGACAAGAATATGAAAGAGTTATTTGAACTCAATCTTGGAAGCATGACAATGGATGGGTATGAGAGAAGGTTCCTTGAATTTTTGAGGTATGTTGGCTTCATAATATGAGAAGGTTAAAATACAAATATTTATGAGTGGGATAATTTCTTTCTACCATGATAAGATACATTATGATGAGCCCAAGACATTGGAAGAGACCATAAGGAAAATAAAGTACCTTTATGAGCAAAACCGAGGAAGACCAACCTTCCAAAAGGATTGGGATCACAAAAAGAAAGGAAAGATGGAGAAAAGAAAGAAGGGTTTTAAGACACCATTTTACATAAACAACTCTCAAGCATATCAGCAAGGGAAATCATCACAAAATGAGCCCAAGATGATAGAATCATTTGGGAAAAGGCCAAGACAACAACCCATAAAATGTAGGGAATGTGAGGGAGACCACTTGTATAGTGATTTCCCTCATAAAAGAGAAAATATGAGGATTGTTCACAATATTCAAGATGTTGATACATTTGAGGACATGGGAACAAGCATGCCAAGGATCTATGCAACCTTGGATAAAAAACAAGCATAATACTAATCTCCCATGATTGAAGTAGATGGTAAGATTGATAATCAACCCATAACCATTTTAATTGATTTTGGAGTTATCCATAGTTACATAAATCCTAATCTTGTTGAAAGATTTAATTTTCAAAGAAGAAAACATGAGAAATCTTGGTTGGTTCAGCTAGCCACTAGAGGTAAGAGAAAGATTACTGAGCTGGTTAAGGATTTTCCAGTGGACATGAATGGACACAGCACAAAGGTATATTTGAACATCATATCTTTGGGTTCATATGACTTTTTGATCAATATGGATTGGTTGGAAAAGAATCATGTTGTCCTAGACTATTGAAACAAGGCATTCACCTGTCTTGATGAGGAAGGGAAGCCGGGGAAAGTTCAAGGGATTTCAAGGCTTGTGTCTACTAGAGAAATTTCAGCCATGTAGTTGAAGAAGAGTTTTATGAAATGATGCCAAATTTATGCAGCTTGCATGGAAGATGCAACACAGATAAAATGCCAAGTGTTGAAGAGCATCTGGTCTTGAAATATTTTGAGGATGTATTTGGGGAGATACTAGGGTTTCTACCAAAGAGAAATATTGATTTCTCCATTGATTTGGTGCTAAGAGTTGCCCCAGTGTCCAAGACTCCTTATAGGATGGGCACACCAGAGTTGAGAGAATTGCAAATGCAACTTGAAGAAATTTTAAAGAAGGAATACATACACCCAAGTGTGTCAGTTGGGGTGCTACAATGCTCTTTTTGAAGAAGAAGGATGGAACATTAAGGTTGTGCATCGATATTAGACGACCAAATAAGGTTATCATAAAGAACAAACATCCTTTTCCAAGGATTGATGTTCTATTTGATCAGTTGAAAGGTACACAAATCTTTTCCAATATTGAATTGAGGTCAGGATATCATCAAGTAAGAATAAAAAAAATATATATCAACAATACAACATTCATGACAAGATATGGACATTATGAGTTTGTGGTGGTGCCATTTGGGCTATCAAATGCACCCGTTTGTTCATGTGTTTGATGAATGGAGTGTTAAGAGAATATTTGGACAAGTTTGTAATTTTTTTCCTGGATGATATACTCATCTACTCAAAGATAGAGGAGGAGCATGACCAACATTTAAGGATTGTGCTACAAGTATTGAGAGATCGTCAATTGGATGCCAAGTTAAGTAAGTGCATATTCTACCAAAGGAAGATTCATTATTTGGGACACACTATTTTAGAGGAAGGGATAACATTTGATCCTGAGAAGATATAGGCCATTAGAATATGGCCAACATAGGGTGAAATCAAGAATCCAAGCTCACATGAGAAGAGGGAAATCAAAACAATCAGCCAGAGGATCTGAGGACATTGCAAGAAAATAATTTCTATAGACTGCACGTAGCCATGAAACCCGAGACAGAGAAATATCCCTTCAATCTTAAACAATTGATGTATTTATTTCAATTTTCCTGTGTTTTTGAGCTATGGTCATTCCTGGAAGGTTTATGGTCATTGGAAAACAAACAAGTCGTACCCAGCATAAACTCATTTTTTTCCACAGTTACAATTTTGTAGACTCTATTCCAAAAATTGAACCAACTTCCCATGTGTTAAGATCTCCCAGTATAACAAATTTCTGATAATCATAAATCTATGGCTAAACCCCCTCAACACTAGAGTTTTTTCCTTGAGTCTTCAAAAATGCATCTTGTATAAATTCTGTTTTACATAGTTCCTGTAGAAATATGCTTCTACAGGAACAACTGCAGAGAAACGTGCCAACTTGAAAATTTTCAGAGAAAACCCTCAAATTCCCTTTTCTTCAAAGAAAAAACCCTTGTTGAATTTTTTGATCACCAGATTTATCTAAAAACAATCTCAATTTATCCTCCTCTCTAAGGAACATGTCAACTTGAACATCCTACAGGAAACTTGTAACCAACCTTTTTCTCCTTTCAAAAAATCAACTCATCATCCTTAACAAATAGTCATGGGAGTAGGATTCAAGAAGGAGAGAACCAACCGAGCCTTCTATGGTTTAATACAACCCCGAGGTAGTGGAATATTTTTAGAGATGTGATTGGTTGGGCTACTTCGAGAGACTCAGAGGGTTTGATTATGAGGTTAATGTACTAACAATTAGAATCAATGAAACCTCCAACATCAGGGTATGGATCAATAATAGGTTATTGTACATAAATAGAATGTTGAACAACAACATGGTATAAGACAACAACCTAGCAGTGGTCAAGAGCTTAGGGGAAAACAACAATAGTAATGAGAGCAGAAGAACTAGATTTTGTTGCACAAAGGGTGTGCAAAGTTTCAGTTGGGGGTCATGATGAGCCCCATTATTGTCCATTCCAAAGGCTCATCTTAAGCACATTTTCCACCATAAATTGACTGAATACTTTTTTTTTGACCATATTTAATAATAATTCATGTGTATTTTGCATGTTACTTAATGAATGTGTGTTGAGGTGGAATTTTGTGTATAATGTGCCCTTTTGATCTAATGTTTATGCCAAAAGATGTGTATAGCACCAAGCAGGTCAAACTCCACGAGTCAAGGGCGCCAACCTCCTACAAACAGGGGATTTTGTCTCCCTCAAAGAGCTTCCAACCAAGAAACAAGGGACATTGTCCCCGCCTACCTCCTTGTGCATTAATGTCCACTCCTGATTAGTAGCAGTTGGAGATACAACTGTAATGGGTTGAGATTCCTCATTTACTCACTTCTCTCCTAGATTTAGGAAGGGAGGTCGAACTATCTAGCTATATATAGACCTCTAGCCTAGAAGAGAAAGATACAAATTTTTGATAATAATATTGTCTTGATCTTTTTCTCTAAAGACTTTGGTTGGAGACTTAGAGCCTTTTTTGTCTTGATGTACTACTGACGTTGATAAATAAGGTTTTGTTTTCATCTTATTAGAGTTTTTTCTCAGGGCTCCTTGTGCTTCTTGGGTAGGGCCTACTCAAGAGGGCTCAAGGGCCATGTTGCAATTTCTTTAGTTCTTTGCATGTTATACAATGATTAGTTAGAATTTCATTTCTTTTTGAATATTAATATAGTTTTTCATGATTAATTTTGCTTTCTGTCAAGTTATCATTAACCGGTTAGTTGCAAAATGTATCCTGTAGAAAGATTTAACGGCCTCTTGGAACACTCTTGGGTGCCTTTCCATGGCCAAGAACCTTAGATCCATTTAATTTTATTACAATCTAACTTTTTTGATTCTTCAAAAGACTTACACTAGCTTTTTAGGCTTCTCTTTAGCTTCCTGTAGAAACTCTACAGTTCGTGTAGAAATTTCTTGTAGGATTGTTTTAGCTCCAGATTTTAGTTCATCTTAATCTTTTTTTTTTTTTTAAATGAAAGTAAAAATAAACAATAAAAAGAGACATGTCTTGTTTTTGATCCAAGGGTTAGACATAAAATAACTTGTTTTGTTCATACATTAGTTTAGCTTTCCTTTGATTGCAGTTTTCCATTTTAAACTAGAATGAATTCATTTTTTGCTTTCAGTTTGTTCTTTATGGTTTGGTATGCTTTATTTCCTGCCATTAAACTAAATTCCTTTTCTGCAATTTAGATTAACTATCATTTCAGTTGGTGTGATTTTTATTCAAGTAGTAGATTAAGTTTATTTATGTCATTTCAATTTCCTGCCATTAAATTAAATTCCTTTTCTTCAATTTAGATTAACTATCCTTTCAGTTGGTGTGCTTTTTATTCAAGCAGTAGATTAATTTTCCTTCTATCATTTCAATTTCCTGCCATTGGACTAAATTCCTTTTCTGCAATTTAGATTAACAATCCTTTCAGTTGGTGTGCTATTTATTCAAGAAACATATTAATTTTCTTTTTGTCATTTCAATTTCCTGCACAATTTCATGCATATTAACCCTTGATCAATCTCAGACCTATACTATTATCAGTGCAGATTGCATATATATTGCATAGCACCTCTTAAGTTTGTGTGAACCTCGGGTTGACAAGTAAAGTAGGAGACCAAGGGTAAAATAAATCATTGTTGCTATTCTTGGGACTCATCACTCATATCAACACATGGCTAGATGCATCCTCCATTTGAAAAAAATGAAGGCCTATCCATCCCACCAAGGCCCTTGTCATCAAAGCAAAAATATATAAACTCTTCCAAGCTATGTTTATTTATCCAATCGTCCATACATCGTAGGTATATAATATTTATTTCCTTAACAAGAATCAAGGCACCATTCGTGCTTGCACTAATTTTCATGATTTGAATTGAGCTTTCCCCAAAGACACTTACCCAACCCCTTTCCTTGATCAAATAATCGATGCTTATGTGGGTCATGAGGTACTGTCCTTCATGAATCGATTCTCAAGGTATAATTTATTGAAATATTGTAACTGCAAAGAGTAGTCTAATTATTATTGATGTATTATTCATTAGATCAATCCCCTTTTGTGTATTGATCATGTCGGGTATTGTAAATGACCAAATCCCCTTTTGCGGATTGGTCAAACCCTAATTCTAATAGGAAGAATGAGAATTCGGCCCCAGGATATATTAAAGGTGGTGATAACCACCCAGAATAAGAAGTCGGCCCTGCCAGTGAAAAGACACCTCCATCCACACGTGCCAGATTGTATAAATAAATAGGTTAGCGCCTCAGTTGCATATACACTCACTTATTCATTAGAGTGCAAGTTCAGAGCTGTAGTTGGAGAAGAAAGAAGAGAGAGAGAGAGAGAGAGGTGCATTCTTGGGAGAGGACTTTCGATATTTGTTTGAGGTATTTCTTGGCATTGTATTGGCTATCTATATTAAGGAAGTTTTTGCTGGGTTTTCTCCCCCATGAGGGTTTCCTAGGATAAATGATGTGTCTCTTGTGATTGTGTATTTCTCAGTGATCCTATCTATGCTATTGTTATCTAAGTGAAATGAAAAGAAACCTAATAATAGCTTAAACCTTAACATGGTATCAGAGCTAAGATGAAGAGAGCACCTTTCACAAGAAAAAGAGAAAAACGTCACTGTTGTCGTACATGAAAATTAGGGCTTTTTATTGAAAAATATTTTCAGCCTCAAAACCATCTAGAAAAGTGCGCACTTCCTCAAGGATCTCCTCAGCACAACTTTTCAGTGGGTAGATCTCCCGGAAAGTGAAACCCTAGTTTTCACAAAGTACCAGAAGTACCAGAGTACCAAAAGTACCAGAAAACCAGAAGTACCAGAGTACCAGAAGTACCAGAAAACCAGAAATACTAGAAAACCAGAAGCACCAGTCCAAAAATTTGATGATCAAGTTTGAGGGGGTAAAACTTGGATTTTCAAAAATCTGACTGCACCAGCTTACTCGCCTCAGTTCAGCGCATCTATCCCTTGGATCAGAATTTCAAAATTTGAAGTTTGAAAAATTAGGGTTTCCTCATAAAACCCTAAGTTGTAGCTATAGTTGCAGTCTCAGAACCAATTGCAGTTGAAGTATTAGTTGGAGTATCAGCCGTAGTACCAGTTGCAGTCACCCTTGAAGTTTTTAAGAGTTGGTGATCATTACCACTACTACCAGATGGTGCCACTACCTGCAAATTCCATCAGAGGTATGTACTCACACACGTTTAAACGGTTAAGCTTTAAAGGGTATTTGCAGGAGAAGGGATATCTTGCCATAGATCCAGAAGAATATCAAGATTCAACACATTCAGAGGAATAATGCAACCCATGTGTGATTATTATGATATGCATCTATTTGTTATGACATTATTTTGATCAATGTTGCATGTTGAAGCTATGACCATCATACTAACCTTTGGTCAAAATATTAGATGGATTAAAGTAGAGATCATAGAGTTTATTCTCTAACCCAACCTTCTTTCAAGATAGCATATTGTCCTAGTACAGAAGACAGGTTGAAGAAAGCACTTGTCATATTGAGTGAAGGAGACTTGGAAGAAAAGCAACACACTCATTCTTGAGAACAAAACTCTAGGTTCCAGGTTTGACTGATTAAGTTGATAAGATTCAAAACGTGCAAGTGTCAAGAAAACACTATAGTTGATGTAGCAGTCCTTGAAAAGTATTATGCTTGGTAGCATGTGGGGATATTGCGATAAATGCTTAATGTAATCATTTGCCTGATACAACTAACATCTCCTTTAAGAGAAACCTCGTGTGTTATTTCTAGGTTGCCATGGAGGAATGTTTGATCACAACACTATAAGGGTGTTGATCTCATTTTGTATTGTATTCCTCACTTTTGATCCTTGTTTTAGACAAGTCACAAGTGATAGATCTAAAGGCGCTACTGTGATTATTACTCATGCTATTGTTTTATCTACTATTATTGAAAGAGTATTATTCTTGCTTGTTGTTTTGTTGACCTTGTTTCAGGTCACATGTGATAACCCTGAGGAAGATATAGTGAAGGATGCTGGAGGAAACATATTATATGAGACATGAATTAGACTATGTACATGAACATATACACTCATGTACCAAAGAAGTTGAAGAATAAACTATCTCTTGAGATTCAGAGTATCTCATATGAAGATTGATTGTAAGGAGCAGAAGGCTCCAAAGATGACCGAACATTAGAGGAAAGAACTCACAATAGACTTGCTCAAAGGATAATGAAGCCACTTTGACATGAAGCACAACTCATTTGAAGCATAACTCAGTCCTTCATATTTAGACTTGGTATTCAACACCAAGCATACCCTGTAAGAGATGATGAAGTCCTTGTAGACTCAGAAGAAATTGAGAGTAAGCCCGATCTTAGAAAGGATTAGATGAAGAGACAACTTCTAGGACTGGGAGACAGATGTCATGAGAAGACTAGATCATAACTTCAGAAACTTCTAGGAGATATGAAATCTCCTGGGAAGATTCCCTTGTTTCAGTAACAAGGAAGGAAGCCAGTCAGAAAGACTAGGATATGGATTCTTCCGTGAAACTAGAAGAGAAGTCAATATTGACTTCCAATATTGATCTATACAGATCAAACATGTTGCAGATGCAAAAAGTTTGATGTGTGTCTAAGAGGATTCTCTCAGCAAGAGGGAGAAGACTATGACGAGACACTTACTCCAGTTATTGAAGAAATAATTCTAGTATTTATGAAGACAACCAGAACAACCATGATTCATACATAGTATGAGATACAGGGGGAGAAATCCCCATATTTAAAATTGAATGGAAGTTGGTGCAGTACATTAGTTGGGTCATGGAGACATGAATACAATGAAATATAGAGTTACCTCTATGAAAGAAGAAGAGCTATCTTCAGTATCAATTATTGAACCACTCTCAATTTCAGATGAAATTGTTGCCATGATGGAGTAGAGGAGTTACTCCCAAACTTCAGCAATCACAGTGAGAATGGAGCAATCATTCTCAGCTTTAGAGCAAGTGCAGGTGCAGGTGCAGAGTCCTAGTTCTAGAAGGAACAGGTGCAGAAAGAGGAGAGGACATACTCTCAAGCAGTGAGATAGATAGTTCTTTGCAGAGAGCACATAGAGCTAGCACATGTTTGTGCATATTGAGTTGCAACTAAGCAAGTGTACCAGATTAGTACAATGTAATGAGAAACTTTGATTTGAGGATTGAAAATAGAAAGACTCATGTCTGCTAGTTGAAGGAAGCTCTGTATGTGTTGAAGCAAGCTCCTAGAGATTGATATGGTAAAATTGACAGTTTCCTGAAGAGCTTGGGCTTTACCAAGAGTAAAGTTGATTCTAACCTTTATCTCAAGGTTATGAATGATGAGACGGTGATATTTCTGCTATATGTGGATGACTTATTCTTAACTGGAGAAGAAAATCTCATCACCGAATGTAAAGAAAAGCTCGCTGGAGAATTTGAGATGAAAGACCTTGGCCTAATACATTATTTCTTAGGTCTTGAGGTATGGAAAATTCCAGAGAGAATCTTCCTTAACCAAGGGAAGTATGTAGTTGAAATCCTGAAGAGATTTGATATGTTGGAGTGCCAGTCCATTAATACACCCATGGAAACAAAGCTGAAGCTTCTGGTTGACACTTTGTCAGAATTGATTGATGCCACGTTGTATAGACAGATCATTGGATCGCTAATGTATCTGACGAACACCAGACCATATATATATTTTACCGTGAACACTTTGAGTCAGTTTCTGGTAGAACACATACATGTTCACGTAGTTGTTGCAAAACATGTGATGAGGTACCTTAAGGGTACATTAGATTGTGGTCTTAGTTATGATGGAGATCATGACTTCAGATTGAGTGGGTACACTGATTCAAATTGGGATGGAAGTGTATCTGATAGGAAGAGCACTTCAGGATGTTGTTTGAGTTTGGGATCAACCATGATCTCATGATAGAGTAAGAAGCAATCAAGCATTGCTCTCAGTACAATGAAAGCATAATACATTGCTATGTGGTGTTTCCAACTTAATTGTTGTGTTGTGATTCCAGCTTAATTGTTGTGTGGTGTTGCCATCTTAATTGCTGTACTGTGATTACAACTTAATTGTTGTGTGGTGTTGCCAGCTTAATTGTTGTGTTGTGATTCCAACTTAATTGTTGTGTGGTGTTTCCATGTTAATTGATGTGTTGTGATTCCATATTAATTGTTGTGTGGTGTTGCTAGCTTAATTGTTGTGCGGTGATTCCAACTTAATTGTTGTGTGGTGTTTCCAGCATAAATGATGTTTTGTGATTCCAGCTTAATTGTTGTGTGGTGTTGCCAGCTTAATTGTTGTGTTGTGATTCCATCTTAATTGTTGTGTTGTGATTCCAGCTTAATTGATGTGTGGTGTTTCCAACTTAATTGTTGTGTTGTGATTCTAGCTTAATTGCTGTGATGATGTGCCAACTTAATTGTTGTGATGATGTGGCATCCTAGTGCTGTGATGCCAGCTTAATTGTTGTGATGATGTTCCAGCTTAATGAATGTGATGCTAGCCTCGTGCTGATGACATACCAACCTCGTGCTGTGATGATGTGCCATCCTCGTGCTGTGATGATGTGCCAGCCTCGTGTTGTGATGATGTGCCGACCTCGTGTTGTGATGATGTTCCGGCCCCATGTTGTGATGATGTGCTAGCCTCTTGCTGTGATGCCAGCTTTGTGCTGATGATATTGTGTAGCCAGCTTCATGCTGTGATTCCAGCCTTGTGCTGAAGACTCTCAGCCTAGTTTCAATGTTGATGATTCTCCAAACTTTGTGCTATAATATTGTTGTTTTTGATGTTGTATCAACCTTGTGCCGTTAATGATGATGATGATGTATTAGTGTTATACTAATCCATGTTGATGCAGTTGATGATGATGATGCCACTTTAGATTCTTGCTGAATATGATGACGATGATGATGCCACTTCAGCTTCTTGCTAAAGATGATGATGATGATGCCACTTCAGCTTCTTGCTAAAGAAGATGATGATGATGGAACTTCAGTTCTTTGTTGAATATGATTATGATGATGATGATGTTATTTCATCTTTCATGTCGAAGATGATGATGTTACTTTAGCTTCATGCTGAAGATGATGATGATGTTACCTTAGCCTCATGCTGATGAGGATGATGATGCCATTCTAGCTCCCTATTGTGAATGATAATATTGATGATGAGAAAAAATTTCGATGATTTATAGATATGCCAGTCAGTGTTCCAAGATGCTGTTGATGATGTTGCCCTCTCTCTCGCCTGATGTTGTTGTAGAATACCCTTCTTGTTAAGGGGGAGTGTTGAAATATTGTAACTGCAAAGAGTATTCTATTTATTATTGATGTATTATTCATTATATCAATCCCCTTTTGCGGATTGATCATGTCAGGTATTGTAAATGACCAAATCCCCTTTTGCAGATTGGTCAAACCCTAATTGTAATAGGCAAAATGAGAAGTCGGCCCCAAAATATATTAAAGGTGGTTATAACCACCCAGAATAAGAAGTCGTCCCTGCCAGTGAAAAGACACCTCCGTCCACACATGATATATTGTATAAATAAAGAGGCTAGCGCCTCATTTGCATACACACTCACTTGTTCATTAGAGCGCAAGTTCGGAGCTGTAGTTAGAGAAGAAATAAGAGAGAGAGAGGCGCATTCTTGGGAGAGGAATTTTTTCATTTGTTTGAGTTATCTCTTGGCATTGTATTGACTATTTATATTAAGGAATTTTTTGTTGGGTTTTCTCCCCCATGAGGGTTTCCCAGGATAAATGATGTGTCTCTTGTGATTGTGTATTTCTCAGTGATCCTATCTATGCTATTGTTATTTAAATGAAATGAAAATAAACCTAATAATAGCTTAAACCTTAACATAATTAGATCTGTATTTGTCCCCAAGATTAATGTAAGGCCTCCTTCACTACCCCTCGGGGAAAGTTCTCTTATCGCATCAAATTTTGGAGGCTACTGGATCTATTCCTATGACAGAGTAAGCCCCTAGAAATTAGGGAGTATCGCTAGACCACTATCAATTATTTGTAAATTTATAGGCATGGGATGAGTTGTAATATGAGGCTACCAAAGATGTAGTTGCAGTGCCATATGTTATATAAACATTGGGAGTTTTTTTTACTTCACTACACAAGCAACTACTATGTTTTATTCCAACTTTCTTAGCATCTCTATATAGTGCATTTATACCTAAGAGACTTATGTAATGTTTTCCTTATAGTTAAATCAACTAGTGTTTTCACCATTATCTTTGAGTCCATTGTCATACCAAATAGTGTCTAACTATTTGGAATGATAAAATGAAGCTTGCTCAAGTACATCATGTGTTAAATTTTATTCTATGTGGAATACAATTCCTTTATATTTCTCGATACCCCTATTTTTAGAGATTTGATTATTGAGAAATTTCATTGTTGAGAGAAAAAAAAATCCACCTATGAATTGGATCTATAACACATTCTTAATGTGGTCTATTAAATTTCATTTCATTCTAGGTATTTTGACCAAAGATGGTCAAAACCTAATCAACTTGCGACTTACATTCATATTACATTTCAAATGTAGTCTATTAAATTCCATTTTATTTCAAGGACTTTGAGCCAAAGATGATCAAAATCTAATTAACTGATGACTTGGATCTGTATCACATTTTTTTTTGTAAGTAAGTATTCTATAAAAAACCTTTTAGAAACATAAATTACGGCATCGACTGTCTATCCGAGACTGTAGTTGCTAAATTTCTCTGTGGGGGAACTAATTCAGCAAGCCTTCCAGGTCCAAAACCTTTATTTCAAAAAACTAGTCATATAACATCCTTAAGCACCTGGAGTGAAATCGCCCCGTGGGGAAACCGATTCACCCAGGCTTCTAGACCCTCTAGATCTTCTAGACAAGCATAACCGATTATAATTGAAAAGACAAGTGGCAAAATATAATCATAATAACCAACATGCCATGCATTCTGACACCTATGCAACTCAAGTTGTAGGCTTGTAACATGGCACCAAGTCCAAGGTGGGTGCTGGAGCACTGGAGCCAAGTCTGGTGCTACTTCGTTCACTGGAGACCTGTTTGGGGCTGGGACCAATATCGGCTCTATGTTCCCTAGTGCAGTTGGTGTCGCTTCTGAGGGGTGGCACGAACCATGTAAAGAGGAGAGCATCTGCAAGATTTGTGTCCCCTTTATGTCCAAGACTTCCAGTTCAAAGCCTAGGTCGTCCACCTCTTTGCACACCCCGAACACCAGGCTTTGAAAAATTGCAAGGTCGTCTTGTACCTTTGTGCATGTCGTGCAGTCTGAGTAGGAGTGGGGCTGCTCCTGATGCTTCTCATGGCCGCCGAAGAAACCTTCACGAGGAGATTGAATCGGTGGCGAATGCACTAGTGAAGGCACATGAGAAGATTTCACAGGTGAATTGGGAGGGATGACCAGGTCGGGTTGCAAAGATAAGGCCAAGTCTAGTATCGACCCTGGGTTGAATCCCAGTGAGTTTCCCAAGAGGTCAAACCATTCAATTCTACACGCATAGGGCGAGGAGAGAGGTGGGAGACCACTGAGACTGTGGGCAGAATGCTTTGAAGAGGCTGGTGTTAGCACTGAAATTTCGTCTGCACATGGCGACAAGAACTCCACATCATCTGCACATAGCGACAAGAACTCTACATCATCAAAACAGCAATGAAGTCATTCATGGCACTAGTCACAACATTCCAG